>JAFMOC010000206.1:1312500-1500000 GCA_019802505.1 Corydoras sp. C115 | reverse complement strand
GTTCCAGGTACCCCCCCCCCCACACATACACACACACACACACACACACAAATAGCCAAATACCCAAACACATACTTATTAATTTGTAGTTATTAGGGGTGAGCTGCAATATTCGCTGATTCGACGATTCGATTCGGAGAACCGTAGTCGACTATGAACCTCATAGTCGAATGTACCATTTTGACCACATGGGGGTGCCCATGGCTGCTGCTAAGCATTAGTTTTTACATGAAATGTCTTTGTTTTCGTTATATATATAGCCTTTTGTCAAATAAAATCATCCTAATTTCTAGGTTTTTAGTTTTTTTTTAGGTTTTTCCTTGGAAGTGGAAAAAAGTCCAGAACGGGGATCCCATTTACGGTGCTATAGAAAACCATTAAAATATATTAAAAATTTTTTTTTTTAAAAAACCACGCTCATAGCGCCATCTTGTGGTGAAATTTTGACTGATTCGACAATCAGTCGACTATAGGGAAGATCTGACGAATCAGATTCGACTACGAAAATCCTTAGTTGAAGACACCCCTAATATATATATATATATATATATATATATATATATATATATTAAAAGGGGGCGGCACGGTGGCTTAGTGGTTAGCACGTTTGCCTCTCAGCACTAGGGATTCCCGGTTCGAATCCCCATCTGGGTGGAGTTTCCATGTTCTCCCCGTGTCTGCGTGGGTTTCCTCCGGGTTCTCCGGTTTCCTCCCACAGTCCAAAAACATGGATCAAGTTAATTGAATTCTCAAAAATTGCCCCATATAGAGTATGTCTGTGTGAGTGAGTGTGTGCCCAGCGATGGATTGGCGCCCTGTCCTGGGTCTATCTGCCCAGCGCCCGAAACGTTCTCCCCTGGATGGGCATGGGGAACCCCACCGCGACCCTAATAGAGGATAAAGCGGAAGATAATGAATGAATGAATGAATATTAAAAGGGAGTGGTAGCTCAGTGGTTAGGGTGTTGGGCTGTCAATCTGAAGGTTGGGGGTTCAAATCCCACTGAAGTTACCAATGTGGGTCCTTGAGCAAGACCCTTAACCCTCATTGCTCCAGGGATGTTGTGATTAACCCTGTGCTCACCTTGTAAGTCGCTTTGGATAAAAGCGTCTGCTAAATGACCCAATTTATATATATATATATATATTTTTTTTTATCTACTGTTCATACACTGTGTGATTGTGTGGGTGTGTCTTTGTGTCTGCTTCAGAACGTGTGATTGGAGGAAGAAAGCCAAGGGTAGAGAGCGGTTACTTTTCATTGGAAAAGCCAAAACCCGAACACAAACAAGAACAGCAGCTCCCTTGCTCTTCGTCGTCCTCTTCCTGTCGGCTGAGGTATAGCACTTCGGATCCGGCGCTCTTCCTGCCGTCCTCACAGGGCACGCACACGCACACACACACACACACGCACACGCACACTCGTCCACCACCTGATTCACACGCTATATATTATGCACACACCTCCGAAAGACACCCAGCGCCTGATAGTGAGTCCACTGTACATCCATACACATCTGCGCACACACACCCCGCCGCAGAACCCCCCCCCTCTGCACACGCGCACACCATGGCGTCGCCGCTGTCGTCCTCCCAGAGCTCCCTCGATTCCGAGTCCAGCCCCGAGAGGCACGCTCGCGCCCATACACCTGCACCGGCAGCCTTGGTCGAGGTGGATGAAGCCAAAGGCGTGTCAGCGAGAGGTGGGCGGAGCTACGCCGCACTGGCTGACGTTCCACGTGCGAGGAGGTTGACTCACCGGGCCGCGTTCCGCTCGGAGCGCAAACAGCAAGAACTGAGAGCAAGAACCAGAAGTCCCGGTAGAGAGGAAGTGGAGAGGCTGTTCGGGCATGAGAGGAAGTGAGAAACACACACACACACACACACACAGACACACACACACACACACACACACACACACACACACACACACACACACACTATGCAATCCAGGTATTGTACATAAGATATCCACATGTATATGTTGCAGTTTCATAAAGGTGACAGGTACCATTGCCATGACAAGTTCTCCACTGGATGGGCATGGGAACCCCCCCATCATTTCTGAATGAATAAATTGCCCCAACGTACTGTGTTATTACCCCTTGACACTTTATTCAAGAATTATTTATTTAGAATAGTTAACAGGCACGGTGGCTTAGTGGTCAGCACGTTCTCCTCTCAGCGCTAGGGATTCCCGGTTCGAATCCCCATCTGGGTGGAGTTTCCATGTTCTCCCCGTGTCTGCGTGAGTTTCCTCCAGGTTCTCCGGTTTCCTCCCACAGTCCAAAAACATGGATCAAGTCAATTGAGTTCTCCAAATTGCCCCATATAGAGTGTGTCTGTGTGATTGAGTGTGTGCCCAGCGATAGATTGGCGCCCTGTCCTGGGTGTATCTGCCCAGCGCCCGAGACGTTCTCCCCGGATGGGCATGGGGAACCCCCCCCTTCCCCCCACGTCCCTAATAGAGGATAAAGCGGGAGATAATGGATGAATGAAAAAAAGAATAGTTAACAGATGGCACGGTGGCTTAGCGGTTGGCATGTTCTCCTCTCAGAACTAGGGATTCCCGGTTCGAATCCCCATCTGGGTGGAGTTTCCATGTCCTCCCCGTGTCCGCGTGGGTTTCCTCCGGGTTCTCCGGTTTCCTCCCACAGTCCAAAAACATGGACCAAGTCAACTGAGTTCTCCAAATTGCCCCATATATAGTGTGTCTGTGTGAGTGAGTGTGTGCCCAGCGATAGATTGGCACCTTGTCCTGGGTGTATCTGCCCAGCGCCCGAAACGTTCTCCCCTGGATGGGCATGGGGAACCCCCCCCCCCATAATAAATGAATGAAGAATAGTTAACATTTTTAAGTGTTGTATTGGACACACACACACACACACGTTCAGATTTCTCTTTCGTGTATTAATTCACATCATTAATTTGATGATGTCATCATGTGGAGATCAGTCACGTTGCTCATGTGTCTGCTGTTTAATACTCCATGTGTCTGTCCTTTCATATGTCTGTGTTTTCGTTCTTTCGTCTCCTTTTACATGTATTTTTCCTGTTATTCTTCGTTTCCTGCTGTCTGTCTGTCTGTCTGTCTGTCTGTCTGTCTGTAGGACCATGTGACTCCGCCTGTCGTGTGCCCTTATCTCTGTCCATTCTGCTCAATTTTGGGTTTTCCACTAACTCGGTGCTGGACCCTTTGCTATACCAGGTGCTAAATCTGTCTTTGACCTTTTTAAGCAATTCGAAAAGACATGAGCCGGTCGATAGATCAGATCTGCTCAACATGATGATGTTTTCAGTTCCTTGTACTCTTAAAAATAAGAATACAGTCTCTAAAATTCTCTGAACCCGGATGAAGTCAAGACATTTGTAAGCAGACTAATTCTGGGAGAAATCTGCTGCTCCGATTCATTTCAAAAGTGCAAAACCGTTTGCAAAACGAACCGGATCCAGTACCTTAATCAGTGGAAACGGGTGTTAATTTCTCTGCATTTTTATTTCACTTGATTCTTTTGTTTTCCAGGCACTCCTCTGAATCTCTGCCCCCTCCTGTCCACTGCCACGCCCACTGCTACACCCACTAACACACACATTCACATACACACACACACACAGACTCAAATGCACTGCTCTTCATCGCTGCCGTCCTTCGAATCCTAGGTCTTTTCTCCATCCTTTCATCTGCTTTTTGAAATATATATACACACACACACACACACACACTTATTGATCTAAACAAATATTATTAAATATACCATATAATACAACCCCTGAAGGATGAGAATGTCATCAACACATCAAGGTAGAAAACTTTCAAGCAATATGTCCTTAAAACAGAAAATGCCAATCAGAGACGATGTCTATGACCCAACTGTAAAATATTATCCTTCATTAGTGTTGATGTCATTATTTTTGCCAGGGGTTGTGTCTCAAGTAAATGATTTATTCACATAAATTAGATCTAACGTGTTTAAATTAAATTAGGCGGCACGGTGGCTTAGTGGTTAGCATGTTCTCCTCTCGAATCCCCATCTGGGTGGAGTTTCCATGTCCTCCCCGTGTCCGCGTGGGTTTCCTCCGGGTTCTCCGGTTTCCTCCCACAGTCCAAAAACATGGATCAAGTCAATTGAGTTCTCCAAAATTGCCCCATATAGAGTGTGTCTGTGTGAGTGAGTGTGTGCCCAGTGATAGATTGGCGCCCTGTCCTGGGTGTATCTGCCCAGCGCCCGAAACGTTCTTCCCTGGATGGGCATGGGGAACCCCCCCCCCCCCCCCCCGCGACCCTAATAGAGGATAAAGAGGAAGATAATGAATGAATGAATAAATTAAATTAAATACAAACAAAAGATGAATGACACATGGCAAATTTGTGATGTGTCTTGTCTTTTTGACTGACGAGAACAGTTTGTTTTTTTTGTTTAAAAAAAACCCCCAAAACAAACTATACCAACTGTTAAGCATGGTAATGGAGGGGTCATGATTTGGATTTGTTTTCCATGGATCAAGCTTACCATGAACTCCTTTGTACACAAAAGTATTTTAGTCAAATGTGATGGGTTCATGCAACAGGACAGGGATCCCAATCACACAATCGTACCCTAACACAGACGAAAACGAAGAAAAAATATAATTTGCCATGTGTTATTCATCTGAAATTGGATTTCCCTCATTTTTTAATCTACAGAGCTTTGATTTATGAAAACCATAGATTTAAAGAAACACTGTATGCTATTTCTTATGACTGGATGTCTGTTTTGTTGTTTATTTCTTTTATTTTGAAGATTACAATTTTTTTAAGTAAAAAAATCGACTCTTTGTTTGTGGTAGACGTACTCAAGTGATCGAACGATTTGAGACCCAACAATCAACTGATGTCCTGGAGCAGATGGACACGACGGAAGCGACTCTTAACGTTTCTAATCCCACCAATCAGAGAACAGGACGCACGGAGAAGCGTCTTCCCGCTCAGAAGCAAGTATGTGTCTGAATGTACACACGCACAAATATATAGAAAGTGGATGTGATGGGCAGATGTACGCTAATTTGGGGCGTATTTACCCCAATGGGGTGTTTTTGCACGATGTGTGTAGGACCTCTCGTTAGACTCCAGTACCGCATGTTCAGCGACCGAGTTTTCGGACAAGTTGGCCATGTATCGACGAGCCAAAAGTCTGGACCGTCATGTCACGGAGTCCTCCATAACAGTGAGAAACTAACGTTTTATTATTCTGTGCATGTGTGTCCGTCAGGTCTGAGGAATTAGAATTTTTATTCTCGCGGCATGTGATGTTACCGCTTATAAAGGCTGCACACACTCAGATGCACTAATTACTCTCAATAAACGACCCCCCCCCCCCCCCCAGATTGTGCAATCACTTTGACCTAAAACAGTGATTCATGAGGTTAATTTGGACTGACCTACTCTGTATATGTATATGTGTGTGCGCATGCGTGTGTATTTTTGTGTTTTGTGTGTGTACGCGTGTGCGCGTATGTGAGGTGTTTAACCGGCAGTGTTACCCGCATACCCCACACCTCGCTCCCCCGATATAAATAGTAGTTTAGAGGCGTCAAGTCTTCTGAAAGCTGACACACACACACACACACACACACACAGACTTTCAGTTACAGAAGGTAACAGTATGTGTTGAATACGGATGTGTTTAAACCTGAATCACCAGATGAAGCTTAATAAGAATAAGGTACGGTAAAACTCTTGCTTAAGACTGAATATTTAAACCTAGACACACGTCAGTGTTGTACAGTTTATGGAAATTCAGCGTTCTCTTTGGGTCTTCTTGCAGCCTGATCTGCTGAACTTTAAAAAAGGATGGATGACCAAGCTGTACGACGATGGGCTGGTGAGTGACTGAAACTGGAACCTTGATTTTCGTTGTTAATTAAAAATGGTTTGATACATAATGAACACTAACTGGGCTGGTTGAGTTTTGTATTTAATATTTCTAACTTCTCATATTATGTAGCAGTGTCGTTGTTGTTGTTGTTGTTTTGCAAAATCGGACGGATATCCCATTAACAAAACACAGGGAGATAGACAGATGGCGGTACAGTAGAGAGTCAGGAGACAGAATGCCAGTGGACAGACGCACAGTGTCCTCAGACTGATTGCTGTCTCTTTCTGTCTTTCACTCTGTCATCCCGGTCTCTTTTAGTGGAAGAAACACTGGTTTGTTTTGACTGATCAGAGTCTGAGGTATTACAGAGACTCGATTGCTGAAGAGGTTAGTGTGTGTGTGTGTGTGTGTGTGTGTGTGTGTGTGTGTACATGAGTGTATGTATGTATTCACATTAGTTACTCTATTAGGCGGCCGATATGGACGGGGAGATCGATTTGACGACGTGTTACGATGTCACAGAATTCCCTGTGCAGAGGAACTACGGCTTTCAAGTTCATGTGAGTGCAGCATACACTTTTTTATTTTTTTAAATTATTTACAAATTTTTTTTTTAACCAATCAACACCATCTGTATACCGTTTAGCCTCCTAATTAACGACTGAATGAAATTCAGATCCTTCAGATAATACATGCTTTAGTTCACATCATGTGACCTTTCGAGGGTCGTCTCGGATTATGTCATCGACTCTAAATCCGTCTGTGTTTACATATGGGTCAGCAGACAGAATACAGCATGCTTCCGATGCCATGCCGGTGTACGCTCATGCTGTAATGCTGGTTTATTTAGAGATGGACTGTTGAGTAACTGGGAAAAAAAAATGGTTATCTACGTTACAGTTGGGTGTTGGCTGTGAGTGGGGGTGGCACGGCTTAGTGGTTGGCACGTTCTCCTCTCAGCGCTAGGGATTCCCGGTTCGAATCCCCATCTGGGTGGAGTTTCCATGTTCTCCCCGTGTCGGCGTGGGTTTACTCCGGGTTCTCCGCTTTCCTCCCACAGTCCAAAAACATGGATCAAGTCAATTGAGTTCCCCAAATTGCCCCATATAGAGTGTGTTTGTGTGAGTGAGTGTGCCCAGCGATAGATTGGCGCCCTGTCCTGGGTGTATCTGCCCAGCGCCCGAGACATTCTCCCCTGGATGGGCATGAGGAACCCCACCGCGACCGTAATAGAGGATAAAGCGGAAGATAATGGATGGATGGATGGATGGAGATCCATTCTTTGTGGATTTGCATGTTCACACTAGTTCTCCAAATTAGAAATAGAAAGCCTTTATTGTCATTAAACCCCGCATACACAGTATACTAGGGGTGTATGCAACTACAGATTTTCGTAGTCGAATCTCATTCGTCAGATTTTCCCTATAGTCGACTGATAGTCGAATCAGTTAAAATTTCACCACAAGATGGCGCTATAAGCATAGTTTTTAAAAAAGATTTTTTTTTTTTTTATATTTTACTTGTTTTTCTAACAAAAGAAAACCTTTTTTTTTGTTTTTCTATTTTCTTTTTTTTTTCTAGAAATTAGGATGATTTTATTTGACAAAAGGCTATATATATAACGAAAACAAAGACATTTCATGTAAAAACTAAAGCTTAGCAGCAGCCATGGGCGCCCCCATGTGGTCAAAATGGTACATTCGACTATGAGGTTCATAGTCGACTATGGTTCTCCGAATCGAATCGTCGAATCAGCGAATATTGCAGCTCACCCCTACAGTATACATCGTATAACGAGATTTAAGCTCCTCCTTAAAGTGCACATGGCATTATATATAAATAGAAAAAACAATAGAAAAGACATGTGCAAAAATACTGTGCAAATAGACGTGTAATGTGTAAAATGATATGCCGATTAGTGCAGGTTCCCGTTTAGCATTGTAATGGCTTTGGGAAACAAGCTGTCTCTGAGTCTGTTTGTTTTGACTCGTATGGACCTGTAGCGTATGCTAGAAGGCAGCAGGTTGAAAAGGTGGAATCCGGGGTGAGTATTGTCCTTTATGATGTTCCTGCCGCTGCTGAGACAGCGGGAGTGGTAGATGGAGGTTATGGAAGGCAGGGAGCAGCCAACGATTGTTTCGGCTGTGTTGGTCACTCTCTGTAGTCTTCTTCTGTCAGCCTCTGTGCAGCTGGAATGCCACATATTGCACTCCAGATTGCCCCATATAGAGTGAGTGTGTGCCCAATGATAGATTGGCGCCCTGTCCTGTGTGTATCTGTCCAGCGCCCGAAACGTTCTCCCCTGGATGGGCATGGGGAACCCCCCCCCGTGACCCTAATAGAGGATAAAGCGGGAGATAATGGATGGATGGATGGGTGTGAATGGATAGGGGCAGCGTTCACAACTTCAGAGAGGTTTTATAAATGGCTATAAAAATAAATAAAAAAAAAGTTTGAACAACTGCTTTTTATCTTTAAGAGTAAAGAGGGAGTGTTTACGCTCTCTGCTATGACGTCCGGGATACGACGCAACTGGATTCAGGCCATCATGAAGAGTGTGAGGCCGACGATCACACCCGACGTTACCCGGTACATTCAACTTCTATTTTAAAAGTGCTGACACCAGGTTCCGGATTCAACGCATGAATTCAAATAAAATTTTTATATGATTTTAAATAATTTACCTTTAACTTTATATTGTTTCTGAGAAAACGGTTGAAAAATAGTACTTGCCTCACTCAAACTTAGTGAGAGTGCCTTCTAGTGGTTCAAATTGAAATCTCTTTCTTTTCCTTCTTCTTTCCTTAATTTTTTTCGAATTCCGATTTACTTTTGGGTGGCTTAGTGGTTGGCACGTTCTCCTCTCAGCACTAGGGATTCCTGGTTGGAATCCCCATCTGGGTGGAGTTTCCATGTTCTCCCCGTGTCCGCGTGGGTTTCCTCCGGGTTCTCCGGTTTCCTCCCACAGTCCAAAAACAAGGATCAAGTCAATTGAGTTCTCCAAATTGCCTCATGTAGAGTGTGTCTGTGTGAGTGAGTGAGTGTGTGCCCAGCGATGGATTGGCGCCCTGTCCTGGGTGTATCTGCCCAGCGCCCGAGACGTTCTCCCCTGGTTGGGCATGGGGACCCCCCCCCCCTAATAGAGGATAAAGTGGAAGATAATGGATGGATGGATTTACTTTTGCCTGTTTTTTATCAATTCTGTTGGTATATCTGAACTGTTTTTCGTTTTTTCCACATGCCGCCCCTTTCTTCTTTGTTCTGCTTCTTCTGTCTACTGCAGGAAAAACATCCCTCTCAAACTTTCTGTACTCAAACCCAGGTTAGAACCTGTTTCTGTCTAAAACACTTCCATACACACATGCAGGACATGAATACACTTCCAGGAGGTCCGGATTCTGATGCTGCACTAACTGTGTGAATTATAGGCTGAATTTCCATATTGATGTGAGAATGAGGGAGTGAGGGAATGAGGGAATGAGGGAGTGAGTGAGTGAGGGAGTGAGTGAGGGAGTGAGTGAGGGAGTGAGGGAGTGAGTGAGTGAGGGAGTGAGTGAGGGAGTGAGTGAGGGAGTGAGTGAGTGAGGGAGTGAGTGAGTGAGGGAGTGAGTGAGGGAGTTATTGAGTGAGTGAGTGATGGAGGGAGGGAGGGAGGGTTTATTTCAAGTCTCTCACCAAAGAAATCCCAAATGTATTTTGGGATGTGATGTCTCACACAGGCGGCACGGTGGCTTAGTGGTTGGCATGTTCTCCTCTCAGCACTAGGGATTCCCGGTTCGAATCCCCATCTGGGTGGAGTTTCCATGTCCTCCCCGTGTCCGCGTGGGTTTCCTGGAAACATGGATCAAGTCAATTCATTCATTCATTATCTCCCGCTTTATCCTCTATTAGGATCGCGGTGGGGTTCCCCATGCCCATCCAGGGGAGAACGTCTCGGGCGCTGGGCAGATAGACCCAGGACAGGGCGCCAATCCATCGCTGGGCACACACTCACTCACACAGACACACTCTATATGGGGCAATTTGGAGAATTCAATTGACTTGATCCATGTTTTTGGACTGTGGGAGGAAACCGGAGAACCCGGAGGAAACCCACGCAGACACGGGGAGAACATGGAAACTCCACCCGGATGGGGATTCGAACCGGGAATCCCTAGCGCTGAGAGGCGAACGTGCTAACCACTAAGCCACTTTGGATCAAGTCAATTGAGTTCTCCAAATTGCCCCATATAGAGTGTGTATATGTGAGTGAGTGTGTGCCCAGCGATAGATTGGCACCCTGTCCTGGGTGTATCTGCCCAGCACCCAAAACGTTCTCCCCTGGATGGGCATGGGGAACCCCACCGCGACCCTAATAGAGGATAAAGCGGGAAATAATGAATGAATGAATGTCACACACACACACACACACACACTCTGTGATGTTCTTGTCTCTTACTAATGACAGTACATTATCATGTTAAACTGCACACACAGAAAGGTACATACACACAACATGCTTAACTTACCACCATTTTACCCCTCCTCATTTCAGCTCTGTGTCAGAGGACAATGCCAAACCCAAAACTGCCCCTTCCACTTCTGACAACTCTCACTCTGCACACTCTTGGGGTCAGCGATCATGCGATGTGGTGATAAACTCATCTCAACTGTCTGACCACCATAAACCCCGCCCCCGCGACCGCAGACGAGAGGGACGATCCAAAACCTTCGATTGGGCGGAGTTTCAAAACAAGAGGGCGGAGAATCTGGACACAAGCTCGTCCCCCTCGCCATCCTCGGTTTCCTCGTCTGCCTCCTCTCCTTCCTCTTCTCATGCCGACAGGAAAGTACCTCCTGAGGAACAGCAGGGGGAGCCAGAGGACAGTAGTGGGGTCCTTTGTGAGATGAATAAGAACCCAGATGTACAAGTGGAGATCGAACAGAAATGGCATCAGGTTGAGACCACCCCACTCAGGGAGGAGAAGCAGGTGCCAATCACTGGAAGCTCTACCCACAATGATGCCGCAGAGAAAGTCCCTGCACAGGAGTTCGCCGCCCTGCTGGACAAGGAGGTATGCAAGAACAGTTCTTATATAACTCCACGTGCATGGCCTGCTAATATGCAAAACAAAGGAATGAAAAATGGGCCTGAGATTGGAAAATAGTTAATTTTATCAACTTCCCAACTAATTATTAATCATGAAATGAGCAGGAACTTAACTAATTAATTAATGATCTTTGTACAGGATAGATTTAATTACCGTAAAAGTGAATTTCCAGCTTTTTCTCTCAACAATTAACATAAATGCAGCAATAAACATTCATTCATTATCTTCCGCTTTATCCTCTATTAGGGTCGCAGAGGTAGGGGGGTTCCCCATGCCCATCCAGGGGAGAACGTTTCGGGCGCTGGGCAGATACTCCCAGGACAGGGCGCCAATCTATCGCTGGGCACACACTCACACACACAAACACGCACGCATACATACTCTATATGGGGCAATTTGGAGAACTCAATTGACTTGATCCATGTTTTTGGACTGTGGGAGGAAAGCGGAGAACCCGGAGGAAACCCACGCAGACACGGGGAAAACATGGAAACTCCACCCAGATGGGGATTCGAACCGGGAATCCCTTGTGCTGAGAGGAGAACATGCTAAACCACTAAGCCACCGTGCCGCCGCAGCAATAAACAGTAATAAGTAAACTTTTTAAAGTTATTTTTTCAGTTTTTAATCAATTCTCAAGTTAAGAATTTAGTTATGACCATGAAATGCGTAACATTTTGCAAACTGGGCTTTGTAATTAAAAAACATTTTTGTTTGTAACTTATAAAATGTTACATTATGTATATCAATGTATGTAAAGTGTATATTTATGTAAATAACCTCTTATTTATGATTAATAATATGCGATTAGAGTTAAAAGCAATATTTTTACCGAATATTTTATTGTGTGTCTTTTTGTGCGACCCGATTGGACTCAGAGAGAGTTAGTAAAGCTGAACACAATGCTTCAGGAGCAGCTACAGGATGCTGAGCAGAATGCACGAGAGGGTTACGTGCTACAGGTACACACTCACGCACATTTATATTATAAATGGATCGACTACAAGTATTAATATTGAATATTTGTTACTATTAGAGTGCAACCTTTAATGAAACGTAAATGTGTATACACTCATCAGGCTATTTAATTAATTAATTACACCTTGTTTTTACATTTTTTTTTTTTAGTTCAAATGTATCATTCAATCATTCATTATCTTCTGCTTTATCCTATATTAGGGTCGTGGGGGGGGGGGTTTCCCCATGCCCATCCAGGGGAGAATGTTTCGGGCGCTGGGCAGATACACCCAGGACAGGGCGCCAATCTATCGCTGGGCACACACTCACACAGACACGCACACAAACACACTCTACATGGGGCAATTTGGAGAACTCAATTGACTTGATCCATGTTTTTGGACTGTGGGAGGAAACCGGAGAACCCGGAGGAAACCCACGCGGACACGAGAACATGGAAACTCCACCCAGATGGGGATTCGAACCGGGAATCCCTAGCACTGAGAGGCGAACGTGATAACCACTAAGCCACCCAGTTCAAATTTAACTGAAATTAATTTTTCATTTTCCTTTTTTTAAATTCAATGTCAAAAGTGCTTATAAACTATTTTGTCCGCAAACGTTCTAAAGCCAGTGTTATTTACCATTAATACAGATGTTTATGTAAATGGCTTGAATACGTTTGGGTTATATGCTGTGATTTCAATTATGTGCATGGATTTTTTTGCTTAATTTGAATGTTTGTTACTAATCTCTCTCTGGGCTCTGAGTTGTAATGTTCTAATTAATGATTTTGGAAAATCTAAAAAAAAAGAAAAAAAGAAGAATTTAATCTAAGCTTTGGGATGTGCTTTTTGCCCATATTCGTCTGTTTGCTCGTTCTATTTCTGCATGATATTGCATCTTAATTAAATGACTAATTTGCATATTGTATTAACCCCAAATTACAAGATCCAGCATAAAAAAAAAAATCTGTTGTTGGTGTGCAAAATGTATGTCACCTTACTGTATGAGACCTTATGTTGCACAATAAGGCTTATATATAATTTTCATGATATAAAATTACTTATTTATGATTAACTGTGATCAAACACTGATATGAGAAGCTGAGCCAGGAAACCTGGTAAGGTAATGGATCTCACCTGCTTTACATATCCCACCTCTGATTTACAAAGTCAGCATTTGTTATTAGCCATTACAATGTTTAAATGCGGCATTCTTAAAAACCCCACATTATGGAGATAATTATTTGTAGTTTATTGGTACATTGTTTATCCTGTGTGTTTCTCAAGTTCATAATTCGTGGCACTTGTTTCTCTTTTCATCTGTTCACAAGAAAAAGCACAGCACAAAGCTTGAACCGTATAAATGTTAGAATATTTTAACTTTCCTGCAGATGCCCCAGAGATTGATACCTGTAGGATTCTAAACAGTTAACTTCACATTTTCTCTTAATCCTTAAAGAGTGCTTGGGCCCCTGGAAAACCTTCATCTGACTCGAGCTGTTCTTCTTTAGTGCACCAAGCGCCCTGGCAGCACCTTAGCGTTCTAAATCAAGAGCTTAAATCCGAACTTGAATCTCACAAACGCAAGCATGATCTGGCCAGTCAGCAGGTTTGCAGCCTTAAAAGAAGCTACAGCGAGGCGCAGGGCAGGATTGGCCATCACCAGGCTGAGATAGAAGCCCTTCAGGCCAAGCTCGCGTCTGCGATGTCGGAAATCGTCTCCAGCGAGCAAGCCGTGGCTCGCATGCGCAGTGAGCTGAAGCTCGAACAGAGTCGTCATCATGAGCGAGAAGTGGAATACAACCGTAGTGAAATCACGTTACAGGCTCAGCTGCGCGACAGTGAGGAACGTCTCCGAGATGTCGAGGCGACATTGCTGGAGAAGAACCAAGAATTAAGACTGCTGGAGAGGAGGCAGGCATTGCAGAGGGACCAGCACAAAGAAGTCCAAAGGCTCCAAGAGAAGCTCACAGAGATTACTGGGCGTCTCATCGCCACAGAGGAGGCTCAGGCTTTAAGAGAGGAGAGGGAAAGGAAGGAGAAGTGTTGCATGGAGGAAAAGCATGAACAGGAGCGTAAGTTATTGAACCGTAAGCTGGCAGAATCGGAAGAACGGCGACTGGAGGCTGAGGAACAACTTCAAGAGGTTCGAGAGCAGATAGAAGCCCTCTTGAAAGGAGGGGGAAGGCAACTGGTGGATGTCGAAGTCAGAGAGGAGATACTAAATCTACAGCAGGACATGAGTGATCAGTCGGACCAGATCAAGAGCCTTCGGGAGAACGTTCGTGTCTTAGAAGATGAACGAGATCTTCTCACTTGTCGTTGCCAGGAGCTGGTTAACCAGATTGCTGAGGCGGATAAAGAGGTAGGAAAACTCCAACAGCAACTGAAAAATGAAAAACTGGACTACTACGCTTTGGAAAAATCCTATGAGCGGGTTTCCGAAGAGTTTACAAGGATAAGTAAAATTCTGCAGGAGAAGGAGGAGGAGGTCCGGCAGACGAAGGCTGCGTACGAGCAGCTAGTGCGACAGAAGGATCAGGACCTGAACGAAGCCCTCGTCAAAATGTCGGCTTTAGGGTGTAGCCTGGAGGAAACTGAACAACGCCTACAGGCCAAACAGGAGTTGGTTAGTCAGATGACCTGTAGGGACGTGGAGCAGGAATTAAAGAACAAGTTGGTGGTCGCAGAGGACAGGATTTGTGAACTGGAGAAGCATCTTAATACCTTGCGGTTAGGATATGAGGGCCTTCAGATTGAAAGGTCACTTTCTCAGGATAACATCCTTGGGAATCTGGACCAAGAAACAGAAAATGATGCGTCCTGCCCCGAAACATCCTCAATAACTTTGACAAGAAGCAGTTCGGAAACTGAAGTTTCGTTTGCCAAGCGTCAACGAATAAGGTTTTCCAACATTCAGTGCCAAAAATACCATCAGTCCCAAGGGATTGAGCGGATTCTCACAGAGTCGCTCAGTTCTGTTCAGGAATTGAATCAAGATCTCACGCCAGAGATTAGCTGTAGTGTTACAATAGATGCTGTCCAAGAATTGACCCAGAACATTGGCTCAGAGAGTGAGGACTCCTTCCAGTACAATAGTGATACTGAAAAGTTCATGTCCATCATTCATGCACTTGAGACCAAGCTCCAAACTACAGAGGAGAAGCTGAGAGACATCACAACAAAGGGGCAACAAGAGTGGCCTGGCAACAAGGTTCCAATGGAAGTAAGCGGTGGAGATAATACTGTTGAATCAGACGGATTACGTTCAGATCCAGAAAGTGTTTACAATGCAGAATACAAGACCGCCTTAGCTCTTGTAGAGTCCTGCAAGATGGGAGTTCGGGATATCCTCACAAGACAAGGTCAAGAGAAAAGTCCTGAAGCACAGGTTCTTGCCCTAGCTCAAATAGAGCAAGACCTTGTCAACGCAACATTGCACATGCGGCAAGCTGGTACGGCCTGTGATTTCCGTCTCCCACATGAGCCAGAACCAGAAAAAGCTGAGAGTATGGTCAAGCTCTTAGCTGAAATGTTGGCTTTCGAGGGTGTTCTTTTAGAACGGATGGCCTTGTCTCTGCAGAATCCGGAATCGGAGTTATTACAGAGCATTAGAAAGATACACCAACATGCCCGAAACCTTCACAACAACCAGCAGAGCTGCCCTCCTGTGGTTTACGCTGACATCATGGCTAAAAAGCTGATACTAGAAAGCAAAAATGAGCTCCAAGAGAACCAGTTCTGGCAAAAAAGGGACGTCAAAAGCTGGTTAGACATATTGCAATCGATGGATGAGCGGTCTGTTGATGGTGTTTGTATCAGCGCTGAACTTGCATATATCCTCCAAAGCCTAAAGCACTCCTACCAGGGCAAGTTTGAAACCTTTGAGCAATATTTAGTGAAGGTAGGGCAGATTTTACAGCACAAGATTACTACGGTAACTGAGTCAACTACTCAAGGATCCTTCCAAGATGTCACCAATAAGCTCGCTTCTGATATCTCTTGCCCAGACATTGCACCTTTTACACAGCAAATTGAGAGGGAAGAGGCTCTTGGGCTCGCTGAAGAAATTGTTGAAAGACATTTAGCCGAGGCCATGCAAATGTGTGGCACAGAATCAGCCATATTGTTTCCGGCTGGGCAAGAAAGTCTGGTCACTGAGCTTAAAAAACAATCAGAGGTTCTCCATCACTTGTCCAAGCAGATGACCAAGGCTTTTGATGAAGGACGCATTCCTCTTTTTAGTCCCAAAAACCCTTCCGTTTTCACCTGCAAATCTGGCCTCATGCAAGAGGTCTTAAATCAAGCTCAGATCACATATGTTGCCTGTAGACTGCGAGCTGACCATCAACGAGAGCTTTCCCTTTGCCAGGAAACCAGCCACAATATGGCTACTTTGGTCCAGGAGCATGCTGAACATGTGGCGGCAATCCAACGACGCTTTGAAAGTAGCTTGGACGAAGAGCGTTTGAACTACGCCAAGACGGTAAACTCGCTGCAGATTGAGAATGCAATGCTACAAGAGGAGGCAGTACTACACCTCAGGGAGCTGCAAGAGCAACAGGAGCGGATGGTGAAGGCCAACGAGGCTTACCAAAGGGAGCTGCAAGAGACCAAAAATAGACATGCAGAAGAATTGGGTCGCATGGAGCAAGAACGAGCAATCAGTGAGCTCAGCCTAATTGAACGGGCTGCCACCACCCAGGAGAAACTCGAAACCCTCCTACAAGAGGTGGAGGGCGCAGAGCTTAAGCATGAGAGCCACATACATCATCTAGAGCAGGAAATGAAAGCAAAAATTCAGCAACTTGAAAATTCCCATCAGGAAGAGCTCCAGAAACTTCAAAATGTTTACAGTGAGACCATTCGGACGTTGGAGAACAGATTTGAGGGGGCCAAGGAGGAAGCGAACTCTCTTTCCACAGCCGATGCACAAGTGTCAGGTGCGCAGGAGAAGATGGAGATTTCAGACGTGGATGTGAACCGGGACTCTATGTCAGTGCTCAGAAGTCGAGTCCAGGAGTTGGAGCTTCAGATGATGAATATGCGTGATGAGCTCGAAAACAGACCACCTGATGGAGATGCAGCCAGCCTAAGCGAAAAGTATCAGCGAGACTTTGACAGCCTCAAGGTTTAAATCATTACTTTTGTACCATAGATATTAGTTACTGAATGTTCGGTTAATATTAAGTTTAAATGTTGCATTTATTATACTATTATCATTTTATTTTACTAATAAAATGAATAAATTAGCGGCTTTAAAATCGTCAGAGGCCATGGAATCTGCAAGACCCATAGCTTTTCTTTGAGCTCAGTCAATTCCAATATACAGCCTCTGAAGTATCCTATGGTGCAAGTATTTTTATATCCATAAAAATGTATTATAAGACAATCGGTACATAAATCTTAACAAAATGTATTGTGACTTTGGTAGGGCCTAACTAATACTTGACGAATGATGATTTTCAAAGTTGTAACCACTCACCAAGTCATCAAATAACACTCCCATAACCTCTGCATTGTTTACTACAACTTGCTGCATGGTATAATACTACTATTACATCTAATAGCAATATAATTTATTAAAGGTGAAGTTATATTAAGGACAACTGGCTAGTGGTATATTTATAACCTTGTATGTGTGTGAGATTATATATATACATTTGTGAATGGGGTGTGTAGGAGACATGTGAGCGGGGTTTTACAGCGATGGAGGAAACCCATCAAAAGGTGATCGAAGATCTTCAGAGACAACACCAGCGGGAAATTAATAAACTGCTAGAGGAAAGAGAGCGTTTATTGGAGGAAGAGACCAATGCCACCATTGCTGGTAAGTTTCTACCTCTAACTCTAATATATATATATATATATATATATATATATATATATATATATATATATATATATATATAAAACAAGGCGGCATGGTGGCTTAGTGGTCAGCACGTTCGCCTCTCAGCACTAGGGATTCCTGGTTCGAATCCATCTGGGTGGAGTTTCCATGTTCTCCCATGTTCTCTCCAAAAACATGGATCAAGTAAATTGAGTTCTTCAAATTGCGTGTAGAGTGTGTATAGAGTGTGTCTGTGTGTGTGAGTGTGTGCCCAGCGATAGATTGGCGCCCTGTCCTGGGTGTATCTGCCCAGCGCCCAAAACGTTCTCCCCTGGATGGGCATGGGGAACCCCACCGCGACCCTAATAGAGGATAAAGCGGGAGATAATGAATGAATGATATATATATATATATATATATATATATAAAACAAGGCGGCACGGTGGCTTAGTGGTAAGCATGTTCTCCTCTCAGCACTAGGGATTCCCGGTTCGATTCCCCATCTGGGTGGAGTTTTCATGTTCTCCCCGTGTCTGCGTGGGTTTCCTCCGGGTTCTCCGGTTTTCTCCCACAGTCCAAAAACATGGATCAAGTCAATTGAGTTCTCCAAATTGCCCCATATAGAGTGTGTCTGTGTGAGTGAGTGTGTGCCCAGCAATGGATTGGCACCCTGTCCTGGGTCTATCTGCCCAGCGCCTGAGATGTTCTCCCTTGGATGGGCATGGGGAACCCCACCGCGACCCTAATAGAGGATAAAGCGGGAGATAATGAATGAATGAATGAATATATATATATATATATATATATATATATATATATATATATATATATATATATATATATATATATATATTATATATATATATATACAGTGTACCGTTTCAGGCTATAAATCGAATCAATTTGCGATAAATAACTGGAAAAATTGTGTGTGTGTATGTGTGTAGCAATCGAAGCAATGAAGAACGCTCACCGGGAGGAACTGGAGAAGACGCAGCGCGCCCAGCTGAGTGGAGAAAGTGCAGACATTAATGAACTCCGCATGCAGTATGAGTAAGTACACACACACACACACACACACATTAATAGAGCATAAGGGAACTGGCTTATTTGTGTAGATGTGTTAATAACTTGTGTACATGCGTGCAGAGAGGAGCTCCAGTCTATACATCGGGAGCTGGAGGTGTTATCGGAGCAGTACTCCCAAAAGTGTTTGGAGAACACCCACCTGGCCCAAGCACTGGAGGCTGAAAGACAAGCACTGCAGCAGTGTCAGAGGGAGAACCAGCAACTTCACACACACAACCAAGTAAACCACTTCTGACACCAATGTCAAAATAAGTCATTTCAAGAACAAAATCATACCGAAATAATCTGTTCGATCAATCTCTTACGCCCACAGAGAAATAGAATTATGGCTGTCATAAATATATAACTCTATATGTCTTATATAACATATATATATAATTTGTATGTGTTTCTTATGTGTTTCCGTGTGTATCTGTGTGTGGGATCTAGGAGTTGAATAATCGCTTGACCCTGGAGATCACGCGAATGCGCTCCTGCTTCAGTGGAGAGAAGTCGACATCTACCGTCACACAGGGAAAAGACCTGTATGAACTGGAGGTACACACACACACACACACACATACATACACTCACATACACGTAATGTCAAATAAAGTTATATACATATACTGTGTGTTAGGTTCTGCTTCGTATAAAAGAATCTGAGATCCAGTACCTTAAACAGGAGATCAACTCACTGAAGGATGAGCTGCAGTCTGCATTACGGGTAACACACACACACACACACACACACACACACACACACTTGACAGGCTTTATAAAAATGTGGTAAGTGGTGTGAAACATGGTGCAGGTAGCATCATGGTCCTGGACAGCTTTCCGTTAGTGGGGGAGCCTTATATTCATTCATTCATTATCCTATATTAGGGTTGCGGGGGGGTTCCCCATGCCCATCCAGGGGAGAAAGTTTCAGGCGCTGGGCAGATACACCCAGGACAGGGCTCCAATTTATCACTCACTCACATAGAAACAATCTAGATGGGGCAATTTGAAGAACTCAGTTCACTTAATCCATGTTTTTGGACTGTGGGAGGAAACCGGAGAACCCGGAGGAAACCCACACAGACACGGGGAGGACATGGAAACTCCACCCAGATGGGGATTCGAACCGGGAATCCCTAGTACTGAGAGGAGAACATGCTAAACACTAAGCCACCGTGCCGCCGAGCCTTATATTTAAATATATAAATAAAAATAATAGTTAAATGATTTGTTAAAACAATTTCTTATCAAGAGGAATCATTAAAAGGAGAAGAGACCAGACTTCGAATGTCCACCCCTTCTGCTTCGAATTGCAATTAAAGCAAGTTCATTAATGAAAGTCACTTACGAAGTAGAACAAATAAGTAACAATGGAAATATTTTACATCTAGACACATACAGCTACACCAAAGATGCTAAAGTGATTTAATTAGTTCAATAGCTGTCAGATAGTGATTTTTATATTAAATTTGCAGGATAAAAAGTACGCGTCTGACAAATACAAGGACATCTACACCGAGCTGAGTATTGTCAGGGCCAAGGCCGACTGCGATATCAGCAAGCTGCGAGAGAAGCTGTTAGCTGCGACGGAGGCTCTTGGAGAGAGAGACACACCCGCACACACACCTGGATACGGTAAGAAAGCTCGGGTAGCTGTAGCTCATCGGTACTCTACACAGCAGTATGGTTTACTGACCAGTGATTGCGTTGCAGATATCATGAAGTCTAAGAGTAACCCTGACTTTCTGAAAAAAGAGCAGGCGGCTCTTTCCAGGCAAGGCCGCGGGGTGAGGTCAAAGGTGAGGCACTGATTGATTCTGCCCTAAAACGGGGCAGAAAGAAAGGGGTGTCGGGTATGTCTGTGCGCGTTTGTGGTGTAAATGTTTAAAACTGTGCTTGTGTATGTTGCCCTGTCAGTCAGTGAGTGAGGAGGTTCTGTGGGATAGCTGACTCAGCATCTATTCGTTCCTGTAGGTATAGTATACCTTCCGAAATAAGTTCCGGGTCTGCATGCTTGTTTTCTGCCCCAGCATGCACCACCCACACCCAACTGCCACGTTCCTCTACTCCGGTGTTCGAGTGCCGAAGTTTATTCCACGGTCCCCATCTGATTCTTCACATTTTAGTCCCATTTAATTGGCTCTGTAATATTTATAATATATATATTTTTTTAAATATATTTTTATTGAGAAGTCATGTTACAAAAAATAATAATAATAAATAAAATAAAATAAAAAATAATAATAAAATAAATATATATATATATAAAAAAAATACACCCATACATAAATGTAAGATACTAATAAAAAAGTAAGTCAATAAATAGATAAACAAATACTACTACTAATAATAATATATTTATAATATTTAATATTCAGAACCTGTTTATTTTTTGATTGTGTAAGCTGCACTCAGAGCAGCAGAACGAACCCTGACCTGCCACCTAGTCCTGGAGGTCACCGCTGGACTAAAAATTGTTTCCCGCCCGATACACAATAGACAATCGAGTTTTGGGCTTCGTTGCCGAAGATTATATACAATAGCATCCCAGTGTATAAAGCAAAGCTTAGTGGTTAGCATGTTGTCCTCTCAGCACTAGGGATTCACGGTTCGAATCCCCATCTGGGTGGAGTTTCCATGTCCTCCCCGTGTCCGCGTGGGTTTCCTCCGGGTTCTCCGGTTTCCTCCCACAGTCCAAAAACATGGGTGAAGTCTATTGAATTCTCCAAATTACCCCATATAGAGTGCGTCTGTGTGAGTGGGTGTGTGCCCAGCGATAGATTGGCATACTGTCCTGGGTCTATCTGCCCAGCGACCGAAACGTTCTCCCCTGGATGGGCATGGGGAACCCCACCGCGACCCTAATAGAGGATAAAGTGGAAGATAATGGATGGATGGATATTCATATATATAACAAGGCGTCACGGTGGCTTAGTGGTTGGAATGTTCTCCTCTCAGCGCTAGGGATTCCCGGTTCGAATCCCCATCTGGGTGGAGTTTCCATGTCCTCCCCGTGTCCGCGTGGGTTTCCTCCGGGTTCTCCGGTTTCCTCCCACAGTCCAAAAACATGGGTGAAGTCAATTGAGTTCTCCAAATTGCCCCATATAGAGTGTGTTTGTGTGAGTGAGTGTGTGCCCGGGGATGGATTGGCGCCCTGTCTTGGGTGTATCTGCCCAGCGCCCGAGACGTTCTCCCCTGGATGGGCATGAAGAACCCCCCCCCCCCCCCCCCCCGACCCTAATAGAGGATAAAGCGGAAGATAATGGATGGATGGATATTGTTGATCTTTGCATCACTTTCCTTTCTGTGACATATTTCACAGACACAAGAAATCTAAACAGTGCTTGTCCTTGTGCGAGTTTCCACCTTTCTGTGTCAACCGTTCGTGCTTGCAGAACGTTGATGTTGTCTTGATGTTGTCTTTTTTAGTTTTGTGTCAGTGCGCTCACTATAAATTATGTTTGATCACTGATTTGTAACATCTTCCATCCATCCATCCATTATCTTCTGCTTAATCCTCCTACTAGGGTCACAGGGGGGGTTCCCCATGCCCATCCAGGGGAGAACGTTTCAGGCGTTGGGCAATTTGGAGCATTCAATTTACCCCGATCCATGTTTTTGGACTGTGGGAGGACACCGGGGACCCCGGCGGTTGTTATCTGTGTCTCGTTTTGAGCTCCTTTGTTTCTGTGTTAATAACTTATGCCATTATATTCCATCATTTATGTGACTTTTGTGTCTTTAATGTGAGTAATATTATTTTTAATAAATATGAAGATCTTTATTAGTAAAAAAATTGCAATTTTTTTGTTTCCCGTCTGCTTTTTCCAGAGTCTAAAGGAGGGATTGACCGTGCAAGAAAGAATGAAGCTCTTTGAAGCAAAAGACTCCCGCAAAATCTAACCCCTTGCCCCCCAAAACACAAATACACGTGTTTCCTTAAATGTGAGTTGAATTTTGCTGCTGCTTCGATAACTAGTTTCTTTCCACTTTCCTTCTGTGGGTGTGTGTGGGTGTGTGTGTGTGCGTGCAAAAATAATATAGTTAATCACCATAAAATAAATTAATGGCTAGAAATAAAATTATTTTTGTTATAAACCACCAGCTTCAGTGGCATGTAAATGAAAGAGTTTATATCCAACTGTGTGTGTGTGTGTGTGTGTGTGTGTGTGTGTGTGTGTGTGTGTGTGTGTGTGTGTGTGTGTGTGTGTGTGTGTGTGTGTGTGTGTGTGTGTGTGTGTGTGTGTGTGTGTGTGTGTGTGTGTGTGTGTGTGTGTGGGGGGGGTTATATTTCCGTTTTTTATACGTAGCTTGTTTACGCTGCAAAAACTAGCACCACAGCTATTGTGATGTAACTTCTCGAGCTAAAGCGCCTTAGCAGTGTCTTCTTAGTAATATATTCAGTGGGTCAGAGGCTGCGCTGCCTGCTACATTCACATATCTGGAATTTATATCCACACGAAAGGGCCGAAACTATCCGCATCATATCCTAATTTATTTACTTTATTGATGATAATTAGCATTTATTTGAACAAATGTTCTTGTAAATACTGCAGCACCAAACTAATACGCATGTTTATGTATAATGTTTAAGTTTTATTGCGTTACAGACATCTCACAGACCTTTACTGACCTCAAAACATTAATGAGCAGATATTACTGGTGTTCACTATAAAGTTATTTATCCATTTATTTTATTCCATATATGGCAATCACACTATTGTTATCCGATTCAAAGTAATATTTACACGCCTGTAACTCGGCCAATTTTTTGAGCCCATTTTTTATTTTTATTTTTTTTACCCTGTTCACCGTATTGCTTTGATATACGTTTGCACCGCGTCTCCTACGACCAAACTGCAATCACACTCGCGTTTTCTTCAGGAAACGCACCTCTCTAGTATCATTTTAACACCCGGCAAAACTGAGCCTGTCACTCTAAAATACTGTAACGAAATGTTCAGACTTTAATTCATTTAGTTTGAAATATTTTTTGTTGTACAGGATTACGTGTTTGAAATTCTAATTTTGAAATCTTTGCTTTTTGTGAGGTTTATTAATCTATGAGTTTATAATGAGCATTTACTTCTGTATATTTATAACATACGTACAAACTCTTATTTCCCTTATAAATTTAGGCTTTTAAAAATACAATAGAATAATGAGCAACTGAATTTCAGTCACGTCATTTATCAATATATTAAAATTACAAAGGAACTATATATATATATAATATTAAAAATCATTGGGAGAGATGATTGTTTTTTTCAAAGGTTGCACAATTAGCAGGTTAACTGGTGAGGAGGAACCACTTAAGGCCTTAGTTTTTAAAAATAAGAATGGGTTATGGTTTCCTGCTTTGAGAGACAGTTTTGATAGATTTTTCAGATTTTTTTTTTTTTCATTTGCAAAATAATTACGTATTTTACTTACAGTTCGTTTTGATGCTGATTGGTTACAGTGCAAATTGATTTTCACTGCTCTGTAAACAGGCATCAAATTGAATTATTTATTATTTTACTTTCATTATGATTAGAATAAGTAGACTTTTTGTATATCGCTGTAAATTATTTGTTCGTAAAACAATACTTTTTTTAAATCAATTTTGTGTGTTTAATATATAACCACATCCTAACAGTTTTATTCCTCATACATTTGTTAATAAAAGAAATATATACAATAGACACTATTACACAAAACCTAATAAATAAATGAAATTTAATTTAGTAGTAAACCCCAGACCTTCACACGTAAAACGGAGAAAAGCTGAATAGCTAATATTTTTGTGGAGTGAATATAAAGGGTGAATATATTGTTCTAAATATATATTTATTACAAAGTGTTCAAGTGCCTCATTTTCAGTTTATTTGAATCTTTAAAGTCATTTAATTCGGTTCTCGCTATAGATTTTGTTGTTCTAGACCTTTTTTTTTTGTATTTGGTTAGAAAACCTCACAGATTAATTTGTAAAATTAAAGATTGTTGAGAAATTTTACAATTATAATAATTTGATAATTATAAAAGCAGTATTATAGTAACATGTGAGGGGGATGTTGTCAAACTTTCCCAATTCAAGATATGTATCTATAGCTTAAAACTTAAAAAAATGGCAAAACATATAAAGTTAATTTCATATATATGCAGAACACACTACAGATTAAAAGGTTTTATTATATCTTGTTTTGTTCTTTGAACTTTGTGTTGTACATGAGTATAAATATTATTTCTTAAATATTCAGCTGAACTAAGCATCGCTTACCTGAAAGCCTTGGTATACATTTACTTTATTAGTATTCCTTTATTTATTTGATACATGAATTAAAAATGAACCTTTTTTTTATTTCTCATTTTGATTGACATGTAGTTGATATATTCTTATGCTTTTCTCTGCATGTAAGCCTTGATATGCTAAACGTCGCTGGTTTTTGGAGCCGGTGCTGGAGTGTTTTCTTTTTTATTATTATAATTTTTTTTTTATTGAATCGTTTTTACCCGTTTGTAAAAATGCGAGCGCTGGATTGCTGTTGCCGTGTTCTGTTCAGGTGCAGGAACAAATAAAGTTCATTATAAGATGTATTTGTATTTGTAGGCAGAGAAACGTAACCACTAAGTGACTGTAAAGTATTCAGTACTCAGCATTATGTATATATATGTTTCACAGAGGTTTTCATTTGTTGTGGAAATGTACAAGTTCTACCTATATTCATTAGTTCTTTACAGAGAAATTGAACTATATAGCTATTATCATATTAATTATTTCTAAATTTGGCATGAATGTGGAACATCGCCAATAAAAGCCGTTTCAGAAACTGATTTTCTTGTTTTGATATTATTTTTTAGAAAATACAGCTATATTAACCATCTATAATAACAAACTTACATTATATTATTCCAAATGCTCTGTCCGCTTCCTTTAATAGCGTTTTTCTCGGTTGTGCCGCTTTCAGACATGTATTTTCTCATGAGAGCGTCTATTATTTCTTATTGCAGCATCTTATTTCAGCATCATTGGTTGTCAGGTTTTGAAATTTTCTGCCCATACCTTCAAAATGTATTTTGCTGACCCCAGTAGCATTAAATAAATGTAGAGCAACCTGTCGCTTCAACCAATCAGATTTGAAGTTCTCCATATCACCGCCTACTAGAAGGCCTAGGTTATGTTTGATTGGTGAGTATTTTGATGAGCAAACATTTTCAGCCAATTAAAACCTATTACAGAAATGCGTCTCGACTTTCAGCATCAGCATCGATGAAAATAGAAAATGACTTCTTGATGAAACTAATGCAACTCTTTTTAAGGAACAAAGAAGGATGGATTTTGTACAAATAATTCAGGTTCAATCAGGATTTGTGGTGAGTGTTCATTCATTCATTCATTATCTTCCGCTTTATCCTCTATTAGGGTCGCGGGGGGGGGGTTCCCCATGCCCATCCAGGGGAGAACATCTCGGGCGCTGGGCAGACACACCCAGGACAGGGCGCCAATCTATCACTGACACACTCACTCACACAGACACACTCTATATGGGGCAATTTGGAGAACTCAATCGACTTGATCCATGTTTTTGGACTGTGGGAGGAAACCGGAGAACCCGGAGGAAACCCACGCGGACACGGGGAGAACATGGAAACTCCACCCAGATGGGGATTCGAACCGGGAATCCCTAGTGCTGAGAGGAGAACATGCTAACCACTAAGCCACCGTGCCACCCTTAATATAAATATTCATTCATTATCTTCCGCTTTATCCTCTATTAGGGCCGCGGTGGGGTTCCCCATGCCCATCCAGGGGAGAACGTTTCGGCCGCTGGGCAGACACACCCAGGACAGGACACCAATCTATCGCTGGGCACACACTCACTCACACAGACACACTATATGGGGCAATTTGGAGAATTCAAATGACTTGATCCATGTTTTTGGACTGTGGGAGGAAACCGGAGAATCCGGAGGAAACCCACACAGACACAGGGAGGACATGGAAACTCCACCCAGATGGGGATTCGAAGAACATGCTAACCACTAAGCCACCGTGCTGCCCTGTGGTGAGTGTTATTTTTCTAAATAATATCATTTAATGAGGTTATTGTTGTTGATTTTTATGTTTGGGGTGGGGGGGAGGACAGGAGACCGGATTGTACAGGCTCATATATAAAGGTTTTATTTACACATTATTTAAAATTTTTATATATATTTTTATTGGCTTCTAATTGGGAGCCTGACAGAAGAAGTGTAACAATTTCATTCCTGTTTAAGTGCAGTTAAAATTGTGGCCGCAAGATGGGGCTGCATGTACAGTTTAATTTATTTTAGACTACTGTGAAGTACTGCGGAATATACAGTATGTCCAGATATAACATTTATCATATAGAAAATCTTTTCCTCAGTGCTATATTCTGGATGTAACTCAAACATAAATCTATGTTTAACTTTTATATACACATAATGCTTAAAATGTATTAAATGCACCGGGTTCATTCACTGTCCATCCATTATCTTCCGCTTTATCCTCTATTAGGGTCGCGGTGGTGGGGTTCCCCATGCCCATCCAGGGGAGAACGTTTCAGGCGCTGGGCAGATACACCCAGGACAGGGCGCCAATCCATCGCTGGGCACACACTCACTCACACAGACACACTCTATATGGGGCAATTTGGAGAACTCAATTGACTTGATCCATGTTTTTGGACTGTGGGAGGAAACCGGAGAACCCGGAGGAAACCACGCCTTCATTCACTGTATAATTCTAAAACCTATAGATCTTGAAATTGAATTGTCATTTCTGCTCTGAAATTTCACGTTTTATTCATAAATGTTTACAGGGACTTGTGACACTTTACACTCCTAACTTCAAAGCCGTTCCAGGAGGAAACCCGTGCAGGCCTAAGTAGCACCCAGAAATCGAACCTGGAACCTTTTGTGTCATAAGGTAAGTTCTACTAAGAACTGTAAAAAATCTCCATCATATAAGAGTGCTGCGAAAGTCCATTGTCACATTGGAATATACATTCATTCATTATCTTCAGCTTTATCCTCTATTAGAGTCACGGTGGGGTTCCCCATGCCCATCCAGGGGAGAACGTTTCGGGCGCTGGGCAGATACACCCAGGACAGGGTGCCAATCCATCGCTGGGCACACACTCACACACTCAGACACACTCTATATGGGGCAATTTGGAGAACTCAATTGACTTGATCCATGTTTTTGGACTGTGGGAGGAAACCGGAGAACCCGGAGGAAACCCACGCGGACACGGGGAGGACATGGAAACTCCACCCAGATGGGGATTCGAACCGGGAATACCTAGTGCTGAGAGGAGAACGTGCTGACCACTAAGCCACCGTGCCGCCCTTGTCACATTGGAATATTGTATTAAATTAATTAACATTAAACCTTCGATTCTTTTGACGGGCCACAGTGTGTGTTACTTTGTGCCATGTTGAGCCGAGCTGCAGGATTAAGTATGCGCTGTGGTTGAACTGACACGATTCTGATCAGTATCAAACAAACATGGCGTGCAGTGGCTTGATTACCGCCTTCACGTCTAAGCGGAAATCAGATTACATTCTTAATCAAACTGCTAAGCAGATAAAGCTGTCAGTCTGGAGTACTCTGCACACAAACGATGCAGTCAGTGTTAATTGGTACGTTATACAGTCAATAACTGTTTTATGGCTATTAAAACATCTTAGACATTCATTCAGTTATATATATATATATATATATATATATATATATATATATATATATATATATATATATATATATTTATATATAGGGCGGTACGGTGGCTTAGTGGTTAACAAGTTCTCCTCTCAGCACTCGGGATTCCCGGTTCGAATCCCAATCTGGGTGGAGTTTCCATGTTCTCCCCGTGTCCGCGTGGGTTTCCTCCGGGTTCTCGGCTTTCCTCCCACAGTCCAAAAACATGGATCAAGTCAATTGAGTTCTCCAAATTGCCCCATATAGAGTGTGTCTGTGTGAGTGAGTGTGTGTCCAGCGATGGATTGGCGCCCTGTCCTGGGTGTATCTGCCCAGCGCCCGAGACGTTCTCCCCTGGATGGGCATGGGGAACCCCCACTGCGACCCTAATAGAGGATAAAGCGGGATATAATGAATGGATGGATGGTCTAAAGGAATCTTGATTGCTATTAAACAAGAAAAACATGAGGTTTAATTTACAGAGGTTTAATTTAACAAAGCGTAAATAAATTATACATGTCCTGGCCTACTAGGGTCACTTTATTAATTATTATTATTATTATTTTTTTTTTTTTAAAGTAAATACAGAAGTCGGTGCTGATGTTGCCTTTAATTTACTAAAAATAAAAACGACGTTACTCTGTGAGTTTGATTTGAGGTGATATATATATATATATATATATATATATATATATATATATATATATATATATATATATATATATATATATATATATATATAATTTTTTTTTTTTATAAGAAGCCATGTGTATATTTAATCTGACGATACAGTTTTATTGTACTCGTTGCTTTAGTTCAATAAAATGTCATAGGCCAAATACAAGTGTTTAGGACCAGCCAGCATGTCATTCTCAGTAAGATTTATTGTGCTAAATAAAATCTAAAAGATTTGTGAGCAATTTTTAGAGAACATGATACATTGGCATCATGGCTGGGAAAAGAAAAAGATCTTATATCTTATTTGAAAATATATTGCTATTAATAAGAGCCATGTCAAAAGGCTGACATACCCCCAGCAGCTTTAAGTGAGTGTGTGAAAGTGTAATTGTGTGCAGACTCATATGTAACTACATACGTTCTCACATTTTTGCTTTCTATTTAAGTGTGTGACATTTTCTTTTATCTTTTTATACTGTGAAGTGTATTTAGCACCTGTGTGTGTGTGTGTGTGTGTGTGTGTGTGTGTGTGTAAGAGAGTGACAACTCCCCCGTCGTGACTGTAATATCTAAATGGATTTAAGTGATCACTTAACCGCTCTCCCATGATGGATCCTGTTTTGGTGTTTGGATGAAGGGAGGTGTGTGTGTGTGTGTGTGTGTGTGTGTGTGTTTTGTAGAGAGGAGAGTCTTTTAACACCTTATTAAAGGGAACTAGATAGGAGAGCTTATCGACTCTCACTTGGAGGCTAAGTGTGCTTGATGGCCTGGGTGTCATGACATGGTCAGGTGCATCATCTTTAAATGTCAAAAGTGTTTTCCTCAACGCAATTTGGTTCTTATGGTGGAGAGCAGGTTCTCTGGTCCCACACTTAATGCTCGTAGACACAATCAATCATTAATTAATGAAACTATTTCATACGATATAGGTAGACCGATCACTTTATTAATCCCAAAGGAAAGGAAACAAACAAAAAAGCAACTATAAAAAGCAGCGTACAGTATATGTAGGTACTATAAATTATACTATAAACATAGAACAACCATTAATAATAATAATAATAAATATAATGTGTGTGTGCGCCAAATGATAGATTGGCACCCTGTCCTGGGGGTATCTGCCCAACACCTGAAACGTTCTCCCCTAGATGGACATGAGGAACCCCCCCGCGACCCTAGTAGAGGATTAAGTGGAAAATAATGAGTGCAAATATACATAAAGAGAAAATAAAATGGCATTGCGTAGGATAATGTAGAACAAAAACATGAAATGAGATGTTTTTCTTTATTATTTACAGTTTTACAGAGCTCCAGCGGTGTTTGGACCTTGTGTGTTTGTTTTTCCAACTTGTGTTTCCACTGTACAGATTTGTATTTTGTGAGAAGCGTGCGTGTGTTGTCAGTTGATGGAGTGACGCTCCATACGTTTGTGGATCGTGACCTCGGTCAAAAAATTACAACAGAAAGAAGCATTGAAAGGTTTGCATTCCTGAGATTAAAGGCGATGTGGTGATAAAGTGTGTGTGTGTGTGTGTGTGTGTGTGTGTGTGTGCATGCAATGGAAAACTCATTAATATATAAATTAATATTTGATGATTGGTTTGGCTTACAGATGGAGTCAGTTGCCGTGGTGAAGCAGAGCAGCACAGTGAAAGCGAGTAAGAGAGGAGAGGAAAGATGGAGGGATGAGACAGGAGTGTGTGTGTGTGTGTGTGTGTGTGTGTGTGTGTGTGTGTAGAGGAATTTGAGTGATGGGGGGGGGGGTGGTGATAAACTGATGGCATTGGCATTAAGAAAAGTATGGAAAAAGTCTCCTATGGCTGGATGTGTTTACATATGTGTGTGTTTATTAATGTATTGGTGTGTATGTGAGGGTGTCAGTGTCTATTGTGGGTGTTTGAACGGTGTGTATCAGTATTTGTCTTTATCAATATTTAAAAGTGTGTATTAATGTAGCATTGTGATCAGTGTGTGTTATAGTGTGATTTAGTGTGTGAATGTGTGTCTGGAAAAAGTCTCCTATGGCTGGATGTGTGTGTACATATGTGTGTGTTTATTAATGTATCGTGTTGTGTGTGAGGGTGTCAGTGTCTATTGTGGGTCAGTGTGTTTGAACGGTGTGTATCAGTATTTATCTTTATCGATATTTAAAAGTGTGTATTAATGTAGCATTGTGATCAGTGTGTGTTATAGTGTGATTTAGTGTGTTAATGTGTGTCTGTGTGTCTGGAAAAGTCTCCTATGGCTGAATGTGTGTGTACATATGTGTGTGTTTATTAATGTATCGTGTTGTGTGTCGTTGTATGTGAGGGTGTTAGTGTCTATTGTGGGTGTTTGAACGGTGTGTATCAGTATTTATCTTTATCAATATTTATAAGTGTGTATTAATGTAGCATTGTGATCAGTGTGTGTTATAGTGTGAATCAGTGTGTTAATGTGTGTCTGGAAATAGTCTCCTATGGCTGAATGTGTGTACATATGTGTGTGTTTATTAATGTATCGGTGTTGTGTGTCGTTGTGTGTGAGGGTCTCAGTGTCTATTGTGGGTCAGTGTGTTTGAACGGTGTGTATCAGTATTTGTCTTTATCGATATTTATAAGTGTGTATTAATGTAGCATTGTGATCAATGTGTGTTATAGTGTGATTTAATGTGTTAATGTGTGTCTATGTGTCTGGAAAAAGTCTCCTATGTGTTTATTAATGTATTGGTGTGTATGTGAGGGTGTCAGTGTCTATTGTGGGTGTTTGAACGGTGTGTATCAGTATTTGTCTTTATCAATATTTATGTGTGTATTAATGTAGCATTGTGATCAGTGTGTGTTATAGTGTGATTAAGTGTGTAATGTGTGTCTGGAAAAAGTCTCCTGTGTGTTTATTAATGTATTGGTGTGTATGTGATTGTGTCAGTGTGTATTGTGGGTGTTTGAACAGTGTGTATCAGTATTTGTCTTTATCTATATTTATAAGTGTGTATTAATGTAGCATTGTGATCAGTGTGTGTTATAGTGTGATTTAGTGTGTTAATGTGTGTCTGTGTGTCTGGAAAAAGTCTCCTATGGCTGGATGTGTGTACATATGTGTGTGTTTATTAATGTATCGTGTTGTGTGTCGTTGTGTGTGAGGGTGTCAGTGTCTATTGTGGGTCAGTGTGTTTGAACGGTGTGTATCAGTATTTGTCTTTATCAATATTTATAAGTGTAGCATTGTGATCAGTGTGTGTTAGTGTGTGAATCAGTGTGTTAATGTGTGTCTGTGTATAGCAGTGGACCTAAATGTAAATCAGTGTGCCGATGCCAATACACATCAAGCGTACCAGTGTGTGTTAATGTGTGTCCTGCATGTTAAGCTCAGGATTCGAACCTGGATCCTGAGAGGCGGTTGAGATCGCCACTAAGCCCCTGGGCAATTTTAATATATGGAAATGAGTTATTAGTGAGCTTGATCTGGAAACCTAGTTAGGCTCACAGTTAAGCTTAAACAGTTAAGTAGTGTCTCTAATTACTTGTCTCTTTAATCACCCAAGCATCTCATCCTATTGTTCCTCCATTCTTGGTTCAGGTTAATTAATCACGTTTAGCACCTTCAGGAATATTTATATCGCCAGGGATTTCAGTCAATGTCTCAAAGATTTCCCTTACACACATATAACCTATTTAAAATAAACTAGTGTGTGTGTGTGTGTGTGTGTGTGTGTGTGTGTGCGCATTCATGAGTAACATAAGGATTCAGACCTACTTTCAGGAATGGGATATAAATAGTATAACACAGACCAGGTGTGTGTGAGTGTGTGTTTTGCACCTGCGCATCATGCAGGAACTTATGCACTGAAAACTAGCTTGCTCTGTGTGTGTGTGTGTGTGTCTGTGTGTGTGTGTGTGTGTGTGTGTATTACAGACAGATTTGTCTCTTCATTTAAGCAGCCAGACAAGTGTTTGTGGATATTATTAGCACCGTTTCAGCTGATTCTACTTCGTGGGAAAAACTCCCCGTTGTAAGCAGGTTCTCATAACCTAAATACTGATTTAGACATTCGTACTTTTACATTAGGCTTAGGGTGACGATTCGAAAAAAAGCAACAAGGTACGAGAGGGCGTGGTATTATTGTGAATAAATCACGGGAACTCTGTTCCGTGATTTATTCGCAAGAAAACACAACCTCGAGTGTCTTATTGCTTTTAGAAAATGGTTACGAACACACTCTCAGCGCTAGGGATTCCCGGTTCCAATCCCCATCTGGGTGGAGTTTCCATGTCCTCCCCGTGTCCGCGTGGGTTTCCTCTGGGTTCTCCGGTTTCCTCCCACAGTCCAAAAACATGGATCAAGTCGATTGAGTTCTCCAAATTGCCCCATATAGAGTGTGTCTATGTGAGTGAGTGTGTGCCCAGCGATAGATTGGCGGCCTGTCCTGGGTGTATCTGCCCAGCACCCGAAAAGTTCTCCCTAGGTGGGAATGGGGAACCCCACCGCGACCCTAATAAAGCGGAAGATAATGAATGAATGAATGAATAATAATAATCTGAGGCGGCCTCTCAGCGCTAGGGATTCCCGGTTCGAATCCATATCTGGGTGGAGTTTCCATGTTCTCCCCGTGTCCGCGTGGGTTTCCTCTGGGTTCTCCGGTTTCCTCCCATAGTCCAAAAACTTGGATCGAGTCAATTGAGTTCTCCAAATTGTCCCATATAGAGTGTGTCTGTGTGAGTGAGTGTGTGCCCAGCGATCTGCCCATCTGGTGTATATGCCCAGCGCTCGAGACGTTCTCCCCTGGATAGACATGAGGAACCCCCCCCCCCCCCCCCCCGACCCTAATAGAGGATAAAGTGGAAGATAATGAATGAATGAATAATAATCTGGTCTTCCGTGATGTAATCTAGTCTGTTTTTTTTAACAGTCAACCATCTAGAGGCCAAATTACAGAATGCAGTTTATTAAAAACATCTGGAAAAATGTATTGTATATCACGAATTACTACAAATGTGAAGCTGAGGAGTTGGCAACAGTGGATGCCTCTTACTGCTGCCATTTTGCCATCCATGTGCATTATTCATACATTCATTACCTCCCGCTTTATCCTCTATTAGGGTCGCGGTGGGGTTCCCCATGCCCATCCAGGGGAGAACGTTTTGGGCGCTGGGCAGATACACCCAGGACAGGGCGCCAATCCATCGCTGGGTACACACTCACTCACACACACACACACACACACACTCTATATGGGGCAATTTAGGGAACTCAATTGACTTGCTCCATGTTTTGGACTGTGGGAGGAAAGCGGAGAACCCGGAGGAAAGCCACGCGGACACAGGGAGAACATGGAAACGCCACCCAGATGGGGATTCGAACCAGTGAACGTGCTAAACACTAAGCCGCCCCCAGAGACGATCACTAGTCAGATAATCCGGTGGTCGTTGAGGCTTCCTCTGTCCTTGCATTGCTCTGTATGAGAATCTCACAAATCTGCAGCTCCTCGTCACCAAACGAGAAGAATTTCAAGTGATTTGATACACTGAGATCGCTCTAATAATAAAGTGGCTTTGGCTGGACTCCTAATAAAGTCCACATGAAGTGGCAGGCACACAAATCTGTCCAAACAGTGCCAGCTCCACTCCTGCAGCACAGCTTCTTGGTGGGCAGCTTGGCACCGAGGCGAGCAGGGTTAAAGAGATTTTCCAAGTCATGCTGAAACAAAACCTGTTAAAAAGAGAGGCTTCAACGGGGCATTTTGTGACCTAATCGGAGTTTAAGATGTATATCGATTTTAAACCAAGGTCACGGACCGAGTCGCTGTGGAAGAGCCGTCGAGAAGTTACAGAAGGTGTTAGAAAGTGATGATTTTAGAAATGATTTTCAAGGGGAAATCCTTAGTGTGTGGCTTAGTGGTTAGCACGTTCGCCTCTCGGCGCTAGGGATTCCCGGTTCGAATCCCCATCTGGGTGGAGTTTCCATGTTCTCCCAGTGTCCGCGTGGGTTTCCTCCGGGTTCTCCGCTTTCCTCCCACAGTCCAAAAACATGGATCGAGTCAATTGAGTTCTCCAAATTTCCCCATATAGAGTGTGTGTGTATGACTGAGTGTGTGCCCAGCGATGGGTTGGTGCCCTGTCCTGGGTGTATCTGCCCAGCGCCCGAAACGTTCTCCCCCGGATGGGCATGGGGAACCCCACCGCGACCCTAATAGAGGATAAAGCGGAAGATAATGACTGAATATTTATATTAAGGGTGGCACGGTGGCTTAGTGGTTAGCATGTTCTCCTCTCAGCGCTAGGGATTCCCGGTTGGAATCCCAATCTGGGTGGAGTTTCCATGTCCTCCCCGTGTCCGCGTGGGTTTCCTCCGGGTTCTCCGGTTTCCTCCCAAAAACATGGATCAAGGTCGGTTGAATTCTCCAAATTGCCCCATATAGAGTGTGTCTGTGTGAGTGAGTGTGTGCCCAGCGATAGATCGGCACCCTGTGCTGGGTGTATCTGCCCAGCGCCCAAAATGTTCTCCCCTGGATGGGCATGGGGAACCCCCCCCCCCCAATGGATGGATGGCTGGATATTTATATTAAATATAGTAATTAAAATATTAGGGTTTTTCTTTTTTGTGATTGTGGAATTGGTTGTGATGCGATGGGCAGCAACTAAAATTGGTTATGGCATGTAATGAGTGTAATTGTGTGTGTGTGTGTGCTACATTTCTGCTTGTGTGTGGAAATGTTGTCATGACGACGGCATCAAAAAAATGTCAATCCAGTGTGTTGCTGTGATAAATTTAAGTGTGTCTAAAAAAAGGAGAGATGAGACCGACAAAGAGAGGGAAAGGGAGACGGAGACAGAAGAGAGAGAGAGAAAGAGAGAGAGAGAGACATTGAAATACAGTGCAAGAGATGTAGCTGTCGACTGTCGGGGTTATTTCCGTTTGTTACTTTATTTTGGAATCCATGTGAAGATGAGAGACATATTTCATCAGTCTCCCAAATCTCCTGTCGCACGTCTCGTCTTCATGCTCACCTGTCTCACATTTCACACCAACGACTTTAGTCTGATATCTCACACCTCTCTCACCTGTCTCTCCTTTCACACCTTTAACACATTGCTCGGCTGTCTCACACCTCTGACAGAACCGGGCGCACATTGCACACCTCCAACAACTTCTGCTATCTCACACCGCCAACATCGCTTGTCTTACACGGAACACCTTTAACATCCCCGTCACCCTTAACACAGCACCAAGCTCACTCGCCTTACACATCACAGCTCCAACATCTTCTGTCACAGTTCACGGCTGTAACATCACACAGCTCCAACATTTTGAACCCCGAGCGTCTCCTGTCTCACTTTAAAAAAAATAAAATAATAATAATTCTCTAACACTGTAATTGGCTCCTGCTTCACCGTCTCCTGTTTCATATCTCTTATAACTTCATCCATCCATTATCTTCCGCTTTATCCTCTATTAGGGTCGTGGGGGGTTCCAGGGGAGAACGTTTCGGGCGCTGGGCAGATACACCCAGGACAGGGCGCCAATCTATCACTGGACACACAGACACACACTATATGGGGGGCAATTTGGAGAACTCAGTTAACCGGGTTTTTGGACTGGGGGAGGAAAACCCGGAGGAAACCCATGCAGACACGGGGAGGACATGGAAACTCCACCCAGATGGGGATTCGAACGGGGAATCCTATATATACACAACCCCTTTCTGTGAATTCAATTGTAACCTTATTTTAAAATAAGTTAAATAACCTTAATTAATGGGTGGCTTAGTGGTCAGCACGTTCTCCTCTCAGCGCTAGGGATTCCCGGTTCGAATCCCCATCAGGGTGGAGTTTCCATGTTCTCCCCGTGTCCGCGTGGCTTTCCTCCGGGTTCTCCGGTTTCCTCCCACAGTCCAAAAACATGGATCAGGTCGATTGAGTTCTCCAAATTGCCCCATATAGAGTGTGTCTGTGTGAGTGAGTATGTGCCCAGTGATAGATTGGCGCCCTGTCCTGGGTGTATCTGCCCAGCGCCCGAGACGTTCTCCCCTGGATGGGCATGGGGAACCCCCCCCCCACCCCGCGACCCTAAAGCAGAAGATAATGGATGGAGCCTTAATTAATTTAGTTATTTCCCAGTCCCTGTTACATCACCTAGATATTAGACCTAAGGCAAGGTTCTTAATAGGAGGTGTTAATACTGATTAGTATTAATAATGAGCATAAATATATTGGGAACTCCTGCTGGATCAGGGTTAGAACTCAGACTTGAGTAGGGTTTGAAGTTGGGAGATATAAACGCAAGAAAAATGCAAAAAGATCTTTCAAGTCTGATGTTGAGTCAGTTAGCCTCCCACGGACACACCGACATGTGCCTTGCCATGTCTCTCTCTCTCTCTCTCTCTCTCTCTCTCTCCATACATACACAAATATATATTATATTATATTAGAAATAGATTAAATAAGAATTAAAAATATATTACAAAATAATTCATTAAAAAGACAATCATAAACTGTAATGTAGTCTGTGAACAGGCTTAATGGTACATTAGGTCAATTTGTACTTCTGACATCATTGTGTGTGTGTGTGTGTGTGTGTGTGTGTGTGTGTGTGTGTGTGTGTGTGTGTGTGTGTGTGTGTGTGTGTATAAGAGCGAACTGCTCTCAGTAAATCCGCTGCTCCGGTTTGGATAAAGAGAGAACGACAGCGTGAGGGAGACGGAGCGGAAAAATGGACTTACAGCAAAGCCAAAGTGGAGGTGATGCAGTAACACAACAATGAACACCACCCCCACACACACAGTTGTGTATTTATTCATTGTGAGGACATTGTTGTTATCATATCTATTCATACTATGGAGTCCACACTAACCCTAATTCGAACCGAAAACGTGCCTTCACCAAATTAATGTGCTACTTTATAGTAACCTGATTTAGATTTTCACAAAGACGAGGCATGCGGCTCAAATCCGACCCCCCAACCCCAACACACACTCTTTCGCACAAACGGAGAGAGAAGGAGAGTGAGGAAAAAGAGCGTGAGAGCCTGACATACACCCACGCCAGCCCCAGCCAGAGCCACAATCCACCAGAAACATAACAATACCCCAGCCCTCCAAGCACTGCTGCCCCTCAGCCAGCAGGTGAAAAGCATGATGGTTTTATGACGACCCACTCAAGACCCGAAGAAGACAAACATTTCAAAAGATCCTGTTATATAAGCTGGCATCGTGATCTTTACAGACTCAAACAAACCTGTAATACCAACTCAACATGAACGCCAAGCCTCACGACATCACAATACAAGCACCGAGGATCTCTGGACCCAGACGCACAACGTGTCAGTGTCATTACAGACACAGACACAGACACAGACACAGACAGTCACACACATTCTCCTTCTCATAGATTATAATCTGCATGATACAGCCACATACAGATACATAAGTAATATCATGTGTCTTGTGATGTCAAAAAGGGCTAATTTGAGAAAGTTAAATCATTAAAAGTGGCGGCACGGTGGCTTAGTGGTTTAGCATGTTCTCCTCTCAGCGCTAGGGGTTCCCAGTTCGAATCCCCATCTGGGTGGAGTTTCCATGTCCTCCCCGTGTCCGCGTGGGTTTCCTCCGGGTTCTCCGCTTTCCTCCCACAGTCCAAAAACATGAATCAAGTCTCTCTTCTCTCTCCTCTCAGCACTAGGGATTCCCAGTTCGAATCCCCATCTGGGTGGAGTTTCCATGTCCTCCCCATGTCCTCGTGGGTTTCCTCCGGGTTCTCCGGTTTCCTCCCATAGTACAAAAACATGGATCGAGTCAATCGAGTTCTCCAAATTGCCCCATATAGAGTGTGTCTGTGTGAGTGAGTGTGTGCCCAGCGATAGATTGGCGCCCTGTCCTGGGTGTATCTGCCCAGCGCCCGAAACGTTCTCCCCTGGATGGGGAACCCCCCCCCAATTTATCGTGCATCATTAAAAGGGACGGCACGGTGGCTTAGTGGTTTAGCATGTTCTCCTCTCAGCACTAGAGATTCCCGGTTCGAATCCCCATCTGGGTGGAGTTTCCATGTTCTCCCCGTGTCCGCGTGGGTTTCCTCCGGGTTCTCCGGTTTCCTCCCACAGTCCAAAAACATGGATCAAGTCAATTGAGTTCTCCAAATTGCCCCATATAGAGTGTGTATGTGTGAGTGAGTGTGCCCAGTGATGTGCCTAGTGATGTGTGATATGAGTGTGCCCCCAAGTTGTGTTTCATATTTTAATAATAATTAATGTTTTATTTTGAATTCCTTTGGATTGGAAGGTTCAGTCAGCATGACGATGGTTTTTACCCCCCCCCTTAATCACAATATGCGTACAACAGGAGAGCCTCTGTTTGATGGAGTGAATTTTTGTCTAACGTTTGACATTTTTCAGCCTTAAAAACTCATTTTTGTATTAAACCAGGTACACGTCCCTTCATTTGAACCGTTTTCTCGATAACGTCCGAATACTGAATGAATCGGAATTTACTGTCTTCGAAATTAGGGAGTTTTAACCTACAGCCTGGAGCTAAAATGCACCATGATACATAGCCATATGCTTCTTCAAATGGCCATATGTCTGACCTGTTTATACACACACACACACACACACACACACACACACACTTGCTCTGCATGTAATCTAAATCTAGACTGCTGGTATTAAATACCAGTGAGGAATTCATACATCATGGAACTTCTCATATCACATTGTGTAATACCTGCCTCTCAATACTAATACGATCCTAAAGCTTCTACAATGTTTATGGATTTGAGACTTTTGATGGATTATTTTAAGAGTTTCACATGTACTGGGATTAACTATAATGCATTTCAAGGTCCTAACCGGTCTCTCCCCCTGTGTGTGTGTATGTACTGTATGTGTGTCCGTGTGTACTATTAACTCAGTTCAAAGTTCCATTCATTCAATGGCATTACCTGCTTTAAACTCCAGTGGCGTTTATGTAAGCGATAGTGTGATGAAAGTGAGATGAAATGATAAATAGGTAAACAGATGAGAAAGCCCGATAAAGACATTGTGTGATGAGAAGCGAGAAAGATGAGATGAAGCGATCGAGGGGTAAAAAGGTAACACTGCGTGCCACCGAGACTGCGGGGGGCCAACATTTTATCACACCCACTAAGTTTTACTGACAGAAGCACTAACCAAAATGAGTCACACACACACACACACTTACTTCATATTACATTTAGACATTTTGCAGAACAACTTTTATCGGGAGAACAACATAAGTCTGGATTATTCAGCAGAACTGTAGCATTATGAGTATTATCTGAAAAATGCGAAATGTCGCAGCAGCACAGACATTCATTCATTATCTCCCGCTTTATCCTCTATTACGGTCACGGTGGGGTTCCCCATGCCCATCCAGGGGAGAACGTTTCAGGCGCTGGGCAGATACACCCAGGACAGGGCGCCAATCCATCGCTGGACACACACTCACTCACACACACACAGACACACTCTATATGGGGCAATTTTGGAGAATTCAATTGACTTGATCCATGTTCTTGGACTGTGGGAGGAAAGCGGAGAACCCGGAGGAAACCCACGCGGACACGGGGAGAACATGGAAACTCCACCCAGATGGGGATTCGAACCGGGAATCCCTAGCACCGAGAGGAGAACATGCTAACCACTAAGCCACCGTGCCGCCGCAGCACAGACTTTTCATTCATTCATTATCTCCCGCTTTATCCTCTATTAGGGTCGCGGTGGGGTTCCCCATGCCCATCCAGGGGAGAACGTCTCGGGCGCTGGGCAGATACATCCAGGACAGGGCGCCAATCCATCGCTGGACACACACTCACTCACACAGACACACTCTATATGGGGCAATTTGGAGAACTCAATCGACTTGATCCATGTTTTTGGACTGTGGGAGGAAAGCGGAGAACCCGGAGGAAACCCACGCGGACACGGGGAGAACATGGAAACTCGATTCGAACCGGGAATCCCTAGCCCCGAGAGGCGAACGTGCCACCCACTAAGCCACCGTGCCCCCGCAGCACTGACATAATAAAGAAAGTTGTTTAATAAGTTAGTGGTGATGGCAAACAATTTAATGCACCAGACGATGATTATCACTAGAGTGCATTGAGCTCAGGTCTACATTTAAAACTAGAGTGTTGGTAAGCAGGAGTAGATATAGATATTAAACTATTGCCAGTGTCAGGGTGATGTACTTAATGTGGGCAACTACTACTACTAATTTAGAGCCACCAATTCTCATTGAAGCCCTGTTTTTGGACTTTGGGAGGACACTGGAGAACCAGGGATAAAAAAAAAAGTCCATACATATTGTGTGCATAGATATATATAACATTTTTGGGACCATAACCTGTTTGCACACTCCCATGTGGGGACCTCAGGTAATCGTGAAGATGCAGCCTGGTCGTCACAATTTATTATTATTATTATTTTTCAAATAAATCATGTTGTGGCGGCACGTGCGCCTCTCAGCGCTAGGGATTCCCGGTTGGAATCCCCATCTGGGTGGAGTTTCCATGTTCTCCCCGTGTCTGCGTGGGTTTCCTCCGGGTTCTCCGGTTTCCTCCCACAGTCCAAAAACATGGATCAAGTCAATTTTCTCCAAATTGCCCCATATAGAGTGTGTCTGTGTGAGTGAGTGTGTGTCCAGCGATAGATTGGCGTCCTGTCCTGGGTGTATCTGCCCAGCACCCGAAACATTCTCCCCTGGATGGGCATGGGGAACCCCACCGCGACCCTAATAGAGGATAAAGCGGGAGATAATGAATGAATGAAAAGTCTGTGCTGCGGCGGCACGGTGGCTTAGTGGTTAGCACGTTCTCCTCTCAGCACTAGGGATTCCCGGTTCGAATCCCCATCTGGGTGGAGTTTCCATGTTCTCCCCGTGTCCGCGTGGGTTTCCTCCGGGTTCTCCGCTTTCCTCCCACAGTCCAAAACATGGATCAAGTCAATTGAGTTCTCTAAATTGCCCCATATAGAGTGAGTCTGTGTGAGTGAATGTGTGCCCAGCGATGGATTGGTGCCCTGTCCTGGGTGTATCTGCCCAGCGCCCGAAACGTTCTCCCCTGGATGGGCATGGGGAACCCCACCGCGACCCAAATAGAGGATAAAGTGGAAGGTAATGAATGAAAATCATGTTGTAAGGATCTAGCTATGGTTAGGGTAATGTTGTGGTTTGGTTAGTGGTATTCAATAGTATTTAAACGTTTGGGTAAGTGTCTAAAGACATATCCGAAGTCAATGTGAAGTCAGTGCAGAAAACCAACACGTGTTCACGCGCATGTGCGTCTGTGTGACGAGGGTCTGACTCTTCATCATGATGTAAAGTGATGGTTCATGGAATCTCTGCTCTTCCTGAAACAGCGCTGACTCACAGAACACGACTTAGCATTATGCTGATGTAACTGAAATGCACGATGATGTAACATTAAGCAACCTGTGTTATTGTATTAATGCAGATTTATGAGTTTCTTTTAAATGTGCTGGTACTTCATATTGTATTACGGAAAGAATCCTGTCAGACAATCTGTTCTAAAAAAGCTTTTGGCGATATTTTGGATCATGTCTTTGTGAGTCAGGCTTTGGTTCTAGATTAAATGATTACAGTGGACTTTTCAGTATCATTTGGGATGATGATCCCAGAACATTGGTACGGCTTTTGTTAAACACCCCCATATCTGTCCTATGATTCTGAAACTCATTCATTCATTCATTCATTCATTATCTCCCGCTTTATCCTCTATTAGGGTTGTGGTGGGGTTCCCCATGCCCATCCATGGGAGAACATTCCGAGCGCTGGGCAGATACACCCAGGACAGGGCGCCAATCTATCGCTGGGCACACACTCACTCACACACACACACTCTATATGGGGCAATTTGGAGAACTCAATTGACTTGATCCATGTTTTTGGACTGTGGGAGGAAACCGGAGAACCCGGAGGAAACCCACGCGGATACGGGGAGAACATTGAAACTCCACCCTGATGGGGATTCGAACCAGGAATCCCTAGTGCTGAGAGGAGAACATGCCAACCACTAAGCCACCATTGCACTGATTCTGAAACTATGACTTTTTAAAAGAATAATCATGTTGGAAAAGCTTGGCCAAATGAAGCTACACAGAAATTTATAAAAACTAGCCAGTGAACTCCTATACTACCCTCGTAATGCTGTTTTGCACAACTATGGCGACCCTGCAAAGCCCCACACTCATTCATTCATTATCTTCCGCTTTATTCTCTATTAGGGTCGCGGGGGGGTTCCCCATGCCCATCCAGGGGAGAACGTTTCGGGCGCTGGGTAGATACACCCAGGACAGGGCGCCAACCTATCGCTGGACACACACTCACACACTCTACATGGGGCATTTGGTCATTTAGCAGATGCTTTGATCCAAAACCACTTCCCTAATTCAGAACTCAGGGTTGATACAGCGCCCCCTGGAGCAATGAGGGTTGAGGGTCTTGCTCAAGAACCCACATTGGTAATTTCAGTGGACCTGCGATTTGAACCCCCAACCGTCTGATTTATAGCCCAACATCCAAACCATTGAGCTACCACCCCAATGCTAATGCTAAACTTCTCATATCACATTGTGTAATACCTGCCTCTCAGTACTAATACAATCCTAAAGCTTCGACGATGTTTATGGATTTGAAACGTTTGATAGTTTATTTTAAGAGTTTCACATGTTCCGGTCTTCTTTTCCAATCTGGGATCTACTATAATGCATTTCAAGGTTCTAACCGGTCTCTCGCCCTGTGTGTATGTACTGTCTGTGTGTACTATTAACTCAGTTCAAAGTTCCATTCATTCACCTGTGGACCTGTGATTTGAACCCCCAACCTTTATAGCCCAACATCCAAACCACTGAGCTACCACCCCAATGCTAATGCTAAACTGGTGGTTAGCACATTTCCAAGTTAAATAACCACACGTCATACAAAATGTCTGATTGCAGGAGTTTCATTAGTGAAATCCCTGTGCTTGGTACGGTTTGTTTGGTGGCTTGTGCTGCCGTTAGTGACACAGCAGTGCTCAGTCTAGTGTTTGCTAACCTCATTGGTACCCTGTGATCTGTGCTTCCATTAGTGGCACTGCTGTGTTTGGAACAACGTGAGCAGTGGCCTGCGCTTTCAATCGTGGCACAGCTGTACTCAGTGCACAGTGATTAGTGTCTTTGCTGTGCTCGGTACAAAGTGGTCGGCAGTTGGTGCTTCTGTCAGAGCCGCAGCTGTGATTGGCGCTAAGGATGAACAGTGATTATGCTACAAACAAGCACAACAGGAGTAACAAATACCCAGAGTAGCTGCTGGATGTTAAGCCGAGCCTGCCAACAAGTGATCTGTGGGTGGTACGTCCACTGGCAATACTTGTAGGTGCCACTAGATAAAGATGGCTCAATAAGTGGCGCAAGGATCTCTCAGGGGGAATGATCAAAACAATAATATTAGGACTAGCAATGAAGACGCATTAAAAGTAGATGTCTCCAATGACCCTGCTATTAAATTTGACAGCTATCCACTTCAGCCATGGTACTTGGTGGGTACAGGTATCGAACCCGGGGTCCCAGGGGCTTGTGACTGCTGCACTGGTGAGCTACATTAACTTAGATTTTCCTGACCATAAATGTTAATAAACAGCGTGAAGACTACAACTCTGCATTAAATATTAGTTAATGTAATACAAGGTTATGTCCACAATACTAAGATATATATATATATATATATATATATATATATATATATATATATATATATATATATATATATATATATGATTATTAACCAGGATCCCTAATCACCTGGGTACAGTAAATTCAAATATATATACACATGAGTTTTCTGTACCTGGTTATATCTGTACCTGGATCCTGGTTATTAATCATATATATATATATATATATATATATATATATATATATATATATATATATATGTATATATATATATATATATATATGTATGTATATATTCATTCATTCATTATCTCCCACTTTACCCTCTATTAGGGTCGCGGTGGGGCGCTGGGCAGATAGACCCAGGACAGGGCGCCAATCCATTGCTGGGCACACACTCACTCACACAGACACACTCTATATGGGGCAATTTTGAGAATTCAATTGACTTGATCCATGTTTTTGGACTGTGGGAGGAAACAGGTGAACCCGGAGGAAACCCACGCAGACACGGGGAGAACATGGAAACTCATTCGAACCAGGAATCCCTAGTGCTGAGAGGCAAACATGCTAACCACTAAGCCACCGTGCCGCCTATATATATATTTATATATATATATATATATATACACACACACACACACACACACACACACACACACATATATATATATATATATATGATTAATAACTTGTGTATATGTGTGTGTGTTACAGGTAGGAGTTTAAATCTACATGCAGTTGTTCCCAATGCATTGCTCTTGCATGGTCTAAGTCGTAATGTGTTATAGCATCCAGAGGGCCAATGAGCACCGAGTCTGCACTATATCAGCGTAGCCCTGTGTTTAATATCAGTCGCTATGTTCAGGTACTCCGCTACTGTGTAATTTGTGCCACCCCCACCCCACTGTCTCTCGCTCGCCACTCGCGCTCCTCCTCCGCTCTTGCTGCTCTATTTAAGGCTAAGCAGTTTTATCTCTTGCATACTGAGACCAGCTCATAAATGTGTATAAATAAACACCCCCGTCCCGAGTTCAGGCCTTGGTTTAATTTATATTTCCAGCTTCAGGCCATTGGGGAATCCTTTCTGTTTCCAGTATGATGTTATTGATACGTTATGGGCTCTTTTGCTGTCAGCATTGTACAGAGACATCATAAGTCCAAGTTAATAAGTCCAAAAAACATGGATTTAAAGTAAATATAGTGTGTGTGTGTGTGTGTGTGTGTGTGTGTGTGTGCCCAGCAATAGATTGGGCATGGGGAACATCAATTTAAACCTGGAAAATTGGTACTGATGCTTAAATTTTTAGCACTGAATTTCCAGTTTTAGTACTGCACATGGTTTAGTTCTGGAGCTCAAATATTTGGTATTGGCAAATTGTTGGTATTGGATGTTAAATGCTATACTAGAAATTGGGTCTTTAGGGGACTTGAAAGTTCTGTGCTGGAATTTGGGCATTCCCAAACGGGTCTGGGGACTGTGGTGTTCAAAAAAAAATTTGCAGTGTGATTTTAAAGATCTGGTACTGGTATTAAAATATGTGCAGTGGAAATGTGTTCTTTGGTAGAAGAACTTTTAATGCTGAAAACAACTTTTGCATTGATGCAGGCAGCTGGACGGTGTATTCATTCATTCATTATCTTCTGCTTTAATCCTCTATTAGGGTCGCGGTGGGGGGGGGGGGTTCCCCATGCCCATCCAGGGGAGAACGTTTCAGGCACTGGGCAGATACACCCAGGAAAGTGTGCCAATCCATCGCTGGGCACACACTCACTTAAACAGGCACACTCTATATGGGGCAATTTGGAGTACTCAATTGACTTGATCCATGTTTTTGGACTGTGGGAGGAAACCGGAGAACCCGGAGGAAACAGATGGGGATTCGAACCGGGAACCCCTAGCACTGAGAGGAGAACATGCTAAGCCATACTAAGCCACCGTGCCGCCCCGAAGTCAAATACATCAAATCTTTTCTATCCATCCATTATCTTCCGCTTTATCCTATATTAGGGTCGCGGGGGGGGTTCTCCATGCCCATGTAGGGGAGAACGTTTCGGGCGCTGGGCAGATACACCCAGGACAGGGGGGCAAACTATCGCTGGGCACACAGACACACTCTATATGGGGCAATTTGGAGAACTCAATTGACTTGATCCATGTTTTTGGACTATGGGAGGAAACCGGAGAACCCGGAGGAAACCCACGCAGACACGGGGAGAACATGGAAACTCCACCCAGATGGGGGTTCGAACCGGGAACCCCTAGCGCTGAGAGGCGAACGTGCTGACCACTAAGCCACCGTGCACATTAATTAGAAATGTCCTTTTGTGCTTATTACAGGCCTTTTGTCTTAATTGCACTTTTGTTTAGCCGTACTGTGTTTTGCATTTTGCACTTTTTGTTCTGTGTTGCACTGTTGTCTCGTTTCGTTATGTATTTCTGTATCTCTGACTATAAAGTATCCCTGACTCTGACCGACTGTCTCGGTCACTGATCACAGCTCAGCAGCTTACACGACGCTCCAGTTAATGAGACTTGATTAAGAAAGGACAAAAGCGAAAAATGAAGGGATGAAAGAGAGAAAGAGAGAAACCGAGCAAAGGGGAGGGAGAAGTGACATGGAAAAGAGTGTCCACAAAAGGCATGCCAGTTTCTGCGACACAGCAAGAGAGAGTGAGAAAAGGAGAGAGAGGGAGAGGGAGAGAGAGAGAGAGAGCAGAGAGAGAGAGAGAGAGCAGATCAGATTGCAAAGATGAAGAGAACGTTGGTGGAAGAGAGGATCGGACTATTCCTCCCTCTCATCCCTTGCGTATCGTAGGCCTATGGACCACATAATAAGGAGATGTCTCCCTCGGGATAGACACACACACACACACACACACACACACACACACACACACACACCTACACCTACACCTGTTATTTGTGATGGACTGAGATGTGGATCGGACTGCTCAGCGACGTTACAATGAAGAAAAAATATTGAGAAAAGAATAGCAAAGGAGAAAAGCCTGATGAGTGGAGTGTAACAGCAGTGTGTGTGTGTCTGTGTGAGTGTGTGTATGTGTGTGTGTGTGTGTGTGTGTGAAAAGAGCCAAAGAGATGGATGAAGTGTGTGCAGCCACCGGGAACTGTTGCGACCCCACCGATCAAATGCTCCAGTTTGGATAATACACACACACACACACACACACACACACACATACACCGCCAGCGGAAAGCGCAAGGTAAGCACAACCTGCTTCAAACTTTTTCTCTCTGTTTTAGATATTAACGTTCATTTGACGTGCTTAGAATCTATAAATATTAATCTAATTCAATGAATGTGACTTTATTCCAAGTTTATATGTTTGCCCTCTTGTATTTTGCATCTAGTTTTTAATCCATTTAGAAATGATGTCTATTTTTAAAGGGTATTTATTATTTTAATTTAATTAATGGAAACTACTCGTTATTTTGGGAAACCTTACATTTCATTAAACACTAATAACACAATTGGCTCATGTTCATAAAATCAGGCTGCAAATCATTTCTCCCTGTTTGTTTGTTTAAAGCCTACATCTCTTCTATAATCAAAAGTTTAATTTATAATTGAGTCATTTTTAATTAAATGAATGTTTTTAAATCTAATTGCGTTTCGTTCGTAATGTTTTATGACGAAAAAAGAATAATTAATACCCATTATTATTCATCTTTATTATTAGTAGTAGTAATATTATTATTTATAATGACACCTGTACGTTTAAACACCCCAGTGTAATGGAATTTAAATACTAAAAGTGGATTTGTACTGAGCACATTATGTGAACGTTATGTAATGATATCTGGAATTTATAGAAGCTGACAAGAAATGATTGATGTGAGAGAAAGCGTGAGCGCGAGCTTTAGAGAGAGAGAAAGAAACACCAATTAAGAATGATTTACTAAATTATACAAAAAATTAATTATAATCGAGCAGGTATCTGAGATAAAGACTACATTACATTTTACAATCTGTTTACTATGACACTCTTATATTTAGCTAAACAAAATTAAAAAAAATTAACAAATAAAGTTACAGTGTGTGTGTGTGTGTGTGTGTGTGTGTGTGTGTGTGTGTGTGTGTGTGTGTGTGTGTGTGTGTGTGTGTTTCCCAGACTCAGTAATATGACATCACTGGCCTTCAGAAAAAGCCCACAGTGAAGTCATTCATAACTCATTCACACACACACACACACACACATACACACACTCACACACAGTCAATTGTCCTTCATTATACACTTCACTGAATTAAAGTGTGTGTGTGTGTGTGTGTGTGTGTACTTTTGTAACTTTATTAACACCCAAATGGCTATTCACAATTCAATAAAATTAATAACGTGTAAACATTTCACAAACCTCTTGTTTTCATTTAGTGATAAAGGACTTGGCCAGAAGCACCATTTTCCGAAAAGTTTTAATTATTTATTATTTTTTATTATTATTATTTATTATTATTCGGATTCCTTTATCTGAAAAATCGGAAATAAGTTTTTTATGGTTTTAGCTATAATTTGCTTTCATATGAAATTATTAAAAACAACTTGACTGATTAAAGTACCAAAAACCTTTAAGTGTTTTTAATGATTAACCTAATTGTACCTAACCTAATAGTAATTATGGTAAACTTAAAACTTATACAGGGTAAAACGTAACATTATTCTGGTATTAGCTATTAGCAGTTTTGATGAGGTCATCAAGAGGTCAGCCACCAAAAGCTTAGGCTGCAACCTTGCTGTATCACGGCTGACCTTGTGCTGTGACTTATTCGAGATCCAGTTGCTTCAGAGGTCCTGAGACAGAAAGTCCTGCAGGTCCCTATTCCATTAGAAAAGTACTTTGTGAAGATGTGTATACATATATGTATATACACCTATATACATATACACATACATCTAAATATTTTAATGTTAATTAGATTTTTAGAGAATCATGAGCCTATTGTTAAAATGTAGTTTTTAGAGGATTTCAGCATTGCTAAAACACTATCTGCATCGACAAAATATACCATAAATAAAGCCGATATTATTTGCAATCTTATTAAGACAAAATTTTTGTTGCAGTGTTTATTTCAGGTTATATGTTTTTGAAAGTTATTTCTGTTTCTGTATTTTAAATTCTTTTATTTTTTGGAGTTTGAGGTTTATAATAAGTCTTTAATTAATATAACCCTTATAATACATATATACAGCATATATATATATATATATATATATATATATATATATATATATATATATATAGTGTGTGTGTGTGTGTGTGTGTGTGTGTGTGTTTTCTGAGCCATCCGTGTTCTGCTGCAAAGTTTTAGAAAATGCATGCTCTGAAACTTGAGCACAAACTGATAGTGAACTGATGTAGGGGAACGCCAGTGTGTGTGTGTGTGTGTGTGTGTGTGTGTGTGTGTGTGTGTGTGTGTGTGTGTGTGTGTGTGTGTGTTACTCTCTCTAGATCAGGTATCATGTTTAGCTGCTGTAACAAGCTGATCCACTCTTGTCTAAACAGTAAAGCACACCTTGACTTTTCAGCTAACATCTAATAATAATGATGTCATCAAGAACGCACTTTACACTCGTTTTCACTACCAGGGTGTGACAGTTAGTTACATAACACACAGCTGGTTATTAATTGTCTCATATAATTTTTAGACATTATCTATTTATTAATATATATATATATATACTGTAAAAATGGATTTAACTGTTTTTAGTTACTGTGAAGTTTCGTGGGGGATAGAAGCTCTGCTGCACCATGGCTGTGTTTGGACGCACATTGGTTAATTAATGCTGATCAGAAATAATCAAAATCAAAATCACTTTTGTATTTACAGTTGGTCATTTTGCTTTATAAAAAATATAAAAGATTGTATAACGTATGTTGCACTATCATCATATCTGCCCAAGGCATACTGGAATGTATATTTTAATTTCTTTCTGGAGTATTGGAGAGTTGTTGTTAGTTTTGCTCTATTGGAAAGGTCTACAGCCATTTCCCAGCTGCATTTGTTTGACTATGCATTGTAAATGCAGGACGATGCAAACACACTAACCCAGCTATTAGACTTATATTTTTTTGGCTTTTCAGAAATATGTTTTTTTCAGTATTTATATAACGTAAACATAATAAAACCATATTGATCAATCCTGTTGACCAGGAAAAAATATGAATGCACATTAACAATGGAGCATGGCCACCTCCAGACATCTGTTGGCCATCCCTAGGCCACCCCATAGAAACGCATCCAAAACTCTCTGAACTGGCTCTTCATATAGCTGGTAAATTAAAATGAGTACAATTTTTAGACTGCAAGCTGTTCAGGGTGAAAATGCATCCATGGAAATGAGAGCTGCTCTCCATGACACCTTGTCACTTCTCCTGGCATCAGTTTTTGATATGCAACCCACATAAAGGTATTAGTACCATATGTTTCATTACATGAGCCATGTTTTGGCTTAATGTGGTTTTCCAGGTACATCCCTACCTTCCACAATATGAATTCAAGGTGAATTGGCTGCGCTAAAATACCCCAATCGAAATTGCCCCTACAGTATATAGTGTGTGTGTGTTTTGTGTGGATATGTGCCCAGTCATAGATTACTGCACTGTCCTAGGTGTATCTGCTCACGCCCAAAACGTTCTCCCCTTGGTGGGCCTGGGGAACCCCCATGGGACCCCTAGAGGATTAAACAGAAGATAATGAGATAAGATTAAAACCAACACTTTAATTTTATTCTATTCTTTATTTCTTAAACCACCCAATCAAATTTAAGCTGGACGGCATTAAGTTATCAAAATATACTGATTTATATCATTTTGGTTTATCTGTCTCTAAGTATCTGTGTCAGTGCTTCCAGCAGTCCCTTGAGTTTTATATTAGACACACACACACACACACACACACACACACACACACACACACTTAGCAGGACTCCTTGGGGATGAAAAGTTTGTCCTCTGAGGGTAGCTCTACTTCTGCACCACATCTAATCCAAGCCAGTAACTAAGTGTGTGTGTGTGTGTGTGTGTGTGTGTGTGTGTGTGTGTGTGTGTGTGTATGTGTGTGTGTCTGTGTGTGAGGGGGGGTGACCTGATACTTTTGTTTATTGGCTCTATTTAATAATGCAAGAGAACAACAAACCCACACACACACACTTAAATAAATGAATCAGAGCACTGTGATTAATTAGTTCTTTGTGACTATAAATGATTACCTCGGCAGTTTTTGAAACACAATAGCCTATTAATCTTAATTAAATAACATTTTTAATCACGCATATGTTCAGTTTCTATTAATGTGGCAGGATATGCACTACATTATGTTGTAAACTGATTGTATATGACATTATTAATACCACCACTTCCTACAACTCATACCCTCACTTTATTTTCCAAAGCTACGCCCGGCTCGTTCACTAGAGATAGAAGAGGGCATGCATTATTGTGAATAAATAACGGGAAAGAGGTTTTGTAAGGTACGACACACAGCTGAATACAGTTAGACCTCTTTCCCATTATTTATTCACAGTGCCTTATGGTTTTTATGGAACGGTTACAAACACACTATATAAAAAAATGTATTTATATAAATGAATTATAAATAGGGCGGCACGGTGGCTTAGTGGTCAGCACGTTCTCCTCTCAGCGCTAGGGATTCCCGGTTCTCCCCGTGTCTGTGTGGGTTTCCTCCGGGTTCTCTGGTTTCCTCCTACAGTCCAAAAACATGGATCAAGTCAATTGAGTTCTCCAAATCGCCCCATGTAGAGTGTGTTTGTGTGAGTGAGTGTGTGCCCAGCGATAGGTTGGCGCCCTGTCCTGGGTGTATCTGCCCGGAGCCCGAGATGGGCAGGGTTCTCCCCTGGATGGGCATGGGGAACCCAACCGTGACCCTAATATGGGACAAAGCGGAAGATAATGAATGAATGAATGAAAAAATGAATTTATTAAAAGCAAAATCCTTAACAAATAGTTTTTTTAAAGTGAACACTGATTGTTGGAGAAACCGGAAACCTGTTACTAAGCGATCAAATACTGCCATTTAGTGGGGAAATTAATGGGCAAATTAATTATCGGGAAAATAATGTACTGTGTATCACGTATTGATACAAACGTGAAGCGCTCAGAGGTGTGTGTTATTACAGGATATTATAGGATAACACTTGCCATATGATATTCTAATATCTTTGCTTTTTTTTATCTGTTTATAGGCTCTGTGGATTTGTAACGACTTTATTGGGTTGTACCAGAAACAGCTACCCCTCCCCTCCACTGACGCCCCGGGACTGAACTACCACAGTGCTAAAGAGGGGAGTCAGTGAAGGGGGAAAACTTACCGTAAATATTTTCAACGTAAATAAAAAAAAAAAAGGCTTGATCAAGATGAGTGTGGGTCGCATCAATCGCTACAGCATTGTGTCATCGGAGGAAGATGCCCTGCGCCTGACCATGATGCACGGCACTGGTACCATGAACGGCTACGGGAACGGGAACGGGAAAATGCACTCCCGCCGAAAATGCCGCAACCGGTTTGTGAAGAAAAACGGCCAATGCAATGTACACTTTACGAACATGGAGCAGAAATCGCAGCGCTACCTAGCGGACATTTTTACTACCTGTGTGGACATACGTTGGCGCTACATGCTGATAGTCTTCACTCTAGTGTTTGTGCTGTCTTGGCTGGTATTTGGCTTGGCGTTCTGGGTAATTGCACTGCTCCATGGGGATCTGGACAACCCAGCCGGGGATGACAGTTTTACTCCATGTGTCCTGCAGGTGAACGGATTTATAGCAGCTTTTCTGTTTTCCATAGAGACTCAAACGACTATCGGCTATGGTTTTCGGTGTGTCACAGAAGAATGTCCGGTCGCCATCTTCCTCGTCGTCTTCCAGTCCATCGTAGGCAGCATTATCGATTGCTTTCTGGTCGGTGCCATCATGGCGAAAATGGCTCGGCCGAAAAAACGCACACAGACTCTTCTCTTTTCCAAAAATGCCGTTATCGCCATGAGGGACGGCAAGCTCTGCCTCATGTGGCGAGTTGGCAATCTGCGCAGAAGCCATATTGTGGAAGCTCATGTGCGAGCACTGCTAATAAAGCCACGAGTTACCACAGAAGGGGAGTACATCCCACTGGATCAGCTGGACGTCAACGTGGGTTTCGACCAAGGGCTTGACCGGATCTTTTTGGTTTCACCTCTTACCATTTTGCATGAAATAGACGAGGACAGTCCACTTTATGGCATCGGCAAACGCGATCTGGAAACAGCTGACTTTGAGATTGTAGTAATCCTGGAGGGTATGGTGGAGGCCACGGCCATGACGGCGCAGGCACGGAGCTCCTACCTCGCCAGCGAAATCCTGTGGGGCTATCGCTTTGAGCCGGTGCTCTTCGAGGAGAAAAACGAGTACAAGGTGGACTACTCTCACTTCCACAAGACCTACGAGGTTCCGTCAACACCCTGCTGTAGCGCCAAGGACATGCTTGAAAGTAAATGTGCTCAAATAGCTGACAACGCCTCCACATTCTGCTATGAGAACGAACTGGCGCTGCTGAATCGCGACGAAGACGACGATGAGGCCACCGAGAGGGAGCGAGAGGATAGAACCTCGCGCCTCGAACGTATGGCACGGAACCTTGAACAGCGGTCGTACCGCAGAGAATCTGAAATATGACTCTATATCATCTTTTGATATAACTTTAGCTGTTTGGTTTGAACAGTTGTTCAATGCAGAACAATGCAAAAGTGCCATGAAGAGATGCTGTGAACAGTGAGTCTGACTATACATGTTCCAGAGGCTACGTTTACATGCAGAGAACATGCAAAACCTCTATTTTCATACAGTAATGAGTAGGAATTTACATTTTTACCACTTAGCAACAACAAAGTAAGGAAGGGGTTGATATTGCCTGTCTTGGTTGCCCTTAGAAGTCATTTTTTGTTTACCAAGAGTTTGGCATTAGCATCATTGTCCCTGTCTTCTGTAATCAGAGCCAATTACAGTTTAAGATTACTAATTTAATCTGTTCATTATTTTAATCCCACTTTGTTGAAAACACCGAGCAGATCAAATATTCATATATGAAAAAAGAGGGATGCCTCCAAACAACTGTGCACTAATATCTGCAGACATGTACTTAAAAGGACAATGAGGAATGGGGTGTACATTTGTATCTATGCACGAGGACATGTCAGGGTCTGTATATAGAATAAGAAGCTGCTTAAAGAGATATAGTGCCTTTGTTACTATAGCCGTGATTGTGGATGTAAATTATATGGAAACGAAGTGTTTGTGTACATATATAATCAGTTGCTGCGTCCGAAACCCCCTACTAAACTGGTAAAGTACTCCTTAACCAGTAAAGCAGTCAATTTCTTGTCCGCAAATATTACAAATGACATTTGACGTAAAAGGTTACACTACCCCCCACACTACCCCCCCCAAAAATAGACAAAATTCAAATCTATAGGTTTATTTTAGTTATAATAATTTACTTACAGGCGGCAGTGGTTAGCACGTTCGCCTCTCAGCACTAGGGATTCCCGGTTCGAATCCCCATTTGGGTGGAGTTTCCATGTTCTCCCCGTGTCCACGTGGGTTTCTTCTGGGTTCTCCGGTTTCCTCCCACAGTCCAAAAACATGGACAATTGAGTTCTCCAAATTGCCCCATATAGAGTGTGTCTGCGTGAGTGAGCGTGTGCCCAGCGATAGATTGGCGCCCTTTGTATCTGCCCAGCGCCCGAAACGTTCTCCCCTGGATGGGCATGGGGAACCCCACCGCGACCCTAATAGAGGATAAAGCGGGAGATAATGAATGAGTGAATGTAAACAGCCACCTTTTTTTTAGCCAGATCACATTGTTTAGCTTCATTTGATTCACAAGATAGTACTGCGGGCCCTCCTTTAAACTGGCTGGGGGTCCAGCAGGGGGTCATTTAGGGATTTTTTTTACCTACTGCTTGATGCCTACGGGGTATTCAGACATACTGGCCTTTCTCGCCTACAGCTTTTGTCTACTGTGGAGTAGGTAGTAGGCGATTTCAGACGCAGTCCGAGCTGTTATACATGTAACTGAGGACGTGTCCCAAAAACCGTCAATGCAAATCAATGTGTCTTGACTGAATATTAAAGACGGTTCTGTTTAACTGTATATGAAAAACGAGGCGTATCCCAAAGATCCGGTCCCAATGGAACTGAGAATAGTTCATTGCACAAAACGATAAAACATTGGTGACATCCATTCATAAATCCACACACACACAAACATAAAAAACCTTAAAGCCCAACCCACTACTAGACACCTCTACCAACACCCTCTTTCTATGTGTCTGCAGATTATATTCTCATATTTTATGACAAAATTATTAATCCCTCACAGCTAGATCAAAAATGATTCTGCATGTAAGCGTAGCTTGTGTGTCTGCGTGTGTGTGCGCATGTGTGAAACGCAAAAATAGACTGTACACTTGGTGAATTGAGAGATTTATTTTGTTTTTTTTTAATCCTGCACGAAAAACTTGAATCTTCTCCTTTATTTTGTTCTACATCAATCTAGATTAGCTGAAATCTGAAACAACTTACAGGTATGTGTGTAGTATCGCTTTCTTTCTGGAGAAATCATTTTCTCTTAGTAATCATTTTGTCAAGCAATACAAACCCAAAATGCCCCCCCCTCACACACACACACATCATTCCCCTTTAAAGCTGCATAACACAAATTAATATCACGTATGTGTGTATATGTGTGTATACCCAAGCAGAGAATCTTATTAAAATATTCATGCAGTACAATTTAGTCATTTATTTAATTGACTACCATTTACCGAATATTTAAAAAACACTTTTAAAGCCAAGCATTACAATTATATTTACCTACTTGTCTAAAACATTTAAATTTTGCAGCGATGCAATTGAAATATTGTGTATTTGATATTCACATCATTCAATGATAGGCACCTGGACACATTTCCTAACTAAAGTTAACCACAATTAACAAAATCAATTCATTAATTGCTGTTTGCTATATTTTACATGCTTCTAACTCAGTGGCAATTTAATGACGGTCCTTCCCTAATGCAGTATCCATGGTTTTTATCATAAACATGGCTATCGTACCATACCAGGAGCTCTGATTGGACTAAATTAAAATGGCTATTAGTCAGGTATTTATATTAACCATCCATCCATCCATTATCTTCCGCTTTATCCTATATATTAGGGTCGCAGGGGGGTTCCCCATGCCCATCCAGGGGAGAATGTCTCGGGCGCTGGGCAGATACACCCAGGACAGGGGGGGCAATCTATCGCTGGGCACACACTCACTCACACAGACACATACACCCTCTATATGGGGCAATTTTGAGAACTCACTTGACTTGATCCATGTTTTTGGACTGTTTTTTCCCCCCAAAACCGAAAAACCCGGTGGAAACCCACGCGGACACGGGGAGAACATGGAAACTCCACCCAGATGGGGATTGACCACTAAGCCAGCATCCCACCCTTATATTAACCACAAGCATATAATTAAACTTACACAGACGCTCTCCACAATGTTGTAGACAGACCTTCCAATACGCTATTATAACATACCATTGTTATGCAGGTGTCCACATACAATAAGGATACCTAATGTGCAATTCTTAAAACTTCCAAATAAAATTAATCCGGTCTAAAAGCTACCATCTGTATGTACGGAGTTCTACACACATTTTTATTTTTTTTTAATGTGAGTGTGTGTATATTTGTGTGTATGTGCCTCTATAAAGTTTGTGTTCTTTAAGCAATAAGTCTACACAGCAATAAGAAGATAATGATAAGAATGTGTGTCTACCATGTGAGGCTCCTTCTCCTTTTGTGCACTCTTATGGTACGATGAAGCTCTTTTAAATAAATGTAAATTTCAACCTGAATCATCGGAAACGGTTGTTTTGATTGATTTATTTTGTTTTGAATTACAGACACAAAAGGTTTCAAATGTATTAAAGTGGTTGATGCACATTATTCATTCATTCATTATCTCCCGCTTTATCCTCTATTAGGGTCGCGGTGGGGGGGTTCCCCATGCCCATCCAGGGGAGAACGTCTCGGGCGCTGGGCAGATACACCCAGGACAGGGCGCCAATCCATCGCTGGGCACACACTCACTCACACAGACTCTTTATGGGGCAATATTTTTTAAGAATTCAATTGACTTGATCCATGTTTTTGGACTGTGGGAGGAAACCGGGGAACCCGGGGGAAACCCACGCAGACACGGGGAGAACATGGAAACTCCACCCAGATGGGGATTCGAACCGGGAATCCCTAGCGCTGAGAGGAGAACATGCCAACCACTAAGCCACTGTGCCGCCCCGAAGTCAAATATAATAAATATTTTCTATCCATCCATTATTTTCCACTTTATCTATATTAGGGTTGCAGGGGTGGGGGGGGGGGTTCCCCATGCCCATCCACGGGAGAACGTCTCGGGCGCTGGGCAGATACACCCAGGACAGGGGGGCAATCTATCACTGGGCACACACTCACTCACACAGACACACTCTATATGGGGCAATTTGGAGAACTCAATTGACAATGATCCATGTTTTTGGACTGTGGGAGGAAACCTGGGAACTGGGTGGAGTTTCCATGTTCTCCCCGTGTCTGCGTGGGTTTCCTCCGGGTTCTCCGGTTTCCTCCCACAGTCCAAAAACATGGATCAAGTCAATTGAGTTCTCCAAATTGCCCCATATAGAGTGTGTCTGTGTGAGTGAGTGTGTGCCCAGCGATAGATTGGCGCCCTGTCCTGGGTGTATCTGTCCAGCGCCTGAAACGTTCTCCCCTGGATGGGCATGGGGAACCCAAATTTACATGAGTTCTCCATATTGCCCCATATAGAGTGTGTATGCGTGTGTGTCTGTGTGAGTGAGTGTGTGCCCAGCGATAGTCCTGGGTGTATCTGCCCAGCGCCCGAAACGTTCTCCCCTGGTTGGGCATGGGGAACCCCACCGCGACCCTAATAGAGGATAAAGCGGAAGATAATGAATGAATGAATGAATGAATTAATTAATCTTTTACTCCGGTTGCAGGGGGTAGGGTTCCCCATGGGGGGAAAACGTCCAGGGGAAAAGGTTTTGTGAGCTGGGCAGATACACCCAGGACAGGGCGCCAATCTATCACACACTCACACAAACACACACTCTATATAGGGCAATTTAGAGCATTTAATTCACTTTGAATCCATGTTTTTGAACCGTAGGAGGAAGCCCACATGGACATGGAGAGAACATGATGATGATGATGACACTACCCAGTTTGTGATTCAAACCTGGATCCCCAGTGCTGAGAGAACATGCTAACTACTAAGCCACTGTGCCTCCCAACAAGAAAACATTATGTAGTGTTTATCCAGCTGGTCTTGGTGTTTGACAAGGTTTAAAAAATTATTTTAATAACTTCCATTAGAAATACATTGGAACCAAAGACTAACGCACGATTTTAAAAGTGGACAGTCACAAATTGCCTAAAGTGACCCTCTTTTTTCCCCCGAATGAACAAAGAAATGGCTACACGTTCATTATTCATTCATTCATTCATTATCTTCCGCTTTATCCTCTATTAGGGTCGCTGGTGGGGTTCCCCATGCCCATCCAGGAGAGAATGTTTCGGGCGCTGGGCAGATACACCCAGGACAGGGCGCCAATCCATCGCTGGGCACACAGTCACTCAGACAGACACACTCTATATGGGGCAATTTGGGTAACTCAATTGACTTGATCCATGTTTTTGGACTGTGGGAAGAAACCGGAGAACCCGGTGGAAACCCACGCGGACACGGGGAGGACATGGAAACTCCACCCAGATGGGGATTCGAACTGGGAATCCCTAGGGCGCCAATCTATCGCTGGGCACACACTCACACACTCTATATGGGGCAATTTGGAGAACTCAATTGACTTGATCCATGTTTTTGGACTGTGGGAAGAAACCGGAGAACCCGGAGGAAACCCACGCGGACACGGGGAGAACATGGAAACTCCACCCAGATGGGGATTCGAACCGGGAGTCCCTAGGGCGCCAATCTATCGCTGGGCACACACTCACACACTCTATATGGGGCAATTTGGAGAACTCAATTGACTGGATCCATGTTTTTGGACTGTGGGAGGAAAGCGGAGAACCCGGAGGAAACCCACGCGGACACGGGGAGGACATGGAAACTCCACCCAGATGGGGACTCGAACCGGGAATCCCTAGCGCTGAGAGGAGAACATGCTAACCACTAAGCCACATGGTACCTGGCTACATGTTGGTCAATAAAAACACATTTAATTCTATCAGTGTATCTGCACGTGGTGTTATTAGTGTATTATTAGTGTATTTCAGATTAAAATGACTTGTTTTTAAACAGTTTTAAGGCTGTTGCTACATTTTTGACGGCTCATGTGCGCCCTCCAGTCCAGCAGATGGCGGCGTTAGCTTTAAACGTTAATCTGTAACATTCTTTAATCAAAGACATAGCAACCAAACACCAGCGGTTTATCAGCTTTGTGATACACAATCCGGCAATTAAGGTACTATTTATATAAAAAAAACACTATTAAAATATGTACCCGTATTGTTTGCTCGGTATTTAATAGGCATATGTGAAAATAACTCAGGGTTCGCGCTAATAAACATTGGGAGTTGTGAAATTCTAGCCTATCCCAGCACTCAGACATGCTCACATCAGTATTAAACCTCCTGTTTCATATTAACACGTTGAATTATTAATTAACAGCTTTATTCATTAATATAATCTGTGTTTTATTGAATTGCTGCAGGTTTATTGCATGTGTAATAATGAAAACAGAAGACAGGGGTCAGGATCCTGATGCTGCTCACTTCCAGGTAAAGAATAACATTCATTCATTCATTATCTTCCGCTTTATCCTCTATTAGGGTCGCGGTGAGGTTCCCCATGCCCATCCAGGGGAGAACGTTTCGGGCACTGGGCAGATACACTCACTCACACAGACACACTCTATATGGGGCAATTTGGAGAACTCAATTGACTTGATCCATGTTTTTGGACTGTGGGAGGAAACCGGAGAACCCGGAGGAAACCCACGCGGACACGGGGAGAACATGGAAACTCCAACCAGATGGGGATTCCAACCGGGAATCCCTAGCACTGAGAGGAGAACATGCTAAACCGCTAAGCCACCTCCATCCATCCATTATCTGCCGCTTTATCCTATATTAGGGTCGCGGTGGGGTTCCCCATGTCCATCCAGGAGAGAACGTTTCAGGCGCTGGGCAGATACACCCAGGACAGGGCGCCAATCCATCGCTGGGCACACATTCACTCACTCACACAAACACACTCTATATGGGGCAATTTGGAGAACTCAATTGACTTGACCCATGTTTTTGGACTGTGGGAGGAAACCGGAGAACCCGGAGGAAACCCACGCGGACATGGGGAGGACATGGAAACTCCACCCAGATGGGGATTCGAACCGGGAATCCCCAGCGCTGAGAGGAGAACGTGCCAACCACTAAGCCACCGTGCCGCCTGGCTCAAGAAACCCACCCTGGTATCTTCAGTGGACCTGGGATTTGAACCCCCAACCTTCAGCCCAACACCCTAACCACTGAGCTACCACACCCATCTATGATTTAGTGCATTGGTGTCATACTCAAGGCCCGCGGGCCATATCCGGCCCGTAATACAATTCTATCCGGCCCACGAGATTATTTTACGTTTATCTATTATTATTATAATTGCTATTAACGGCCCGTGATATGTTTTTGTTGGGACAATGTATGCAGCACAGTGTGCAGTATTGTATGAAAAGAATCATGAGGCTTAGTGGGCATCACGTCCGCCTCTCAGTGTTGGGGATAGAGGTTCAAATTCTGGAGTTTTCATGTTCTCCCTACTTCTGGCTTCCTCACACTGTCAAAAAACCCGGATTTCAAGGTGATCTGGCTGCTCTGAGTTGCCTGAAAGTGGAGTACAGCATAGAAATTGTTGAGGTTCTTTCTTGCTAAATACCGATAATAATTCTGGAGTAACTCTTTGTTTTTCTCGCTGTCTCAGGATGTTACGTCAGCTGAAGTAGCCTCAAAATCTGCAGGACGGATCACCTGTATGGACCAGCAAAATCCAGAAGGACTGACGATGGAGACAATCAAAAAAGAAGAACCAGATTCCATAGGTAACCGCTGTTAAACCCCTAAGAACATATACAGGACAATCAACATTCAGGCGGTGGCTTAGTGGTCGGCACGTTCTCCTCTCAGTGCTAGGGATTCCCGGTTCGAATCCCCATCTGGGTGGAGTTTCCAGTGTGGATGTTCTCCCAGTGTCTGCATGGGTTTCCTCCGGGTTCTCCGCTTTCCTCCCACAGTCCAAAAACATGGATCGTCAACTGAGTTCTCCAAATTGCCCAATATAGAGTGTGTCTGTGTGAGTGAGTGTGTGCCCAGTGATGGATTGGCGCCCTCTCCTGGGTGTATCTGCCCAGCGCCCGAAACGTTCTCCCCTGGATGGGCATGGGGAACCCCCCCCCCCGCGACCCTAATATAGGATAAAGCGGAAGGTAATGGATGGATGGAGGTGGCTTAGTAGTTGGCACGTTCTCCTCTCAGCGCTAGGGATTCCCGGTTCGAATCCCCATCTGGGTGGAGTTTCCATGTCCTCCCCATGTCCGCGTGGGTTTCCTCCGGGTTCTCCGGTTTCCTCCCACAGTCCAAAAACATGGATCAAGTCAACTGAGTTCTCCAAATTGCCCCATATAGAGTGTGTCTGTGTGAGTGAGTGTGTGCCCAGCGATAGATTGGCGCCCTGTTCTGGGTGTATCTGCCCAGCGCCCGAAACGTTCTCCCCTGGATGGGCATGGGGAACCCCCCTCCTCCCCTCCCCGCGACCCTAATATAGGATAAAGCGGAAGATAATGGATGGATACTAAAATGTGGTCATTAACATCATAATGGTTGTTCATTCATTCATTATCTTCCGCTTTATCCTCTATTAGGGTTGCGGGGGGGGCGGCGGCGGCGGTTCCTCATGCCCATCCAGGGGAGAACGTTTCAGTCGCTGGGCAGATACACCCAGGACAGGGCGCCAATCTATCGCTGGGCACACACTCACTCACACAGACACACTCTATATGGAGCAATTTGGAGAACTCAATTGACTCGATCCATGTTTTTGGACTGTGGGAGGAAACCGGAGAACCTGGAGGAAACCCACGCGGACACGGGGAGAACATGGCAACTCCACCCCGATGGGGATTCGAACCGGGAATCCCTAGCGCTGAGAGGCGAACGTGCCCAGCACATAATGGTTGTAACATAAAAAAATGTCTCCCTCACAGAAACATCGCCTGTCCTGTTTCCCCGACCCGAAAGTCCTCGCGATGACCTGGCTGAGATGAACGTCCAAAACTGCTTAAACTGTGGGAAGTTCCTCTTTGCGAGATCTTCTTTCCTGGAGCATCGGTGTTTTTACCCGGGAGCCGAGCCGTATCCCTGTCCACAGTGTGGGAAGAGTTTTATGTCACGGAGCGCTCTGCAATCCCACCTGCGCGTCCACACGGGAGAGAGACCGTACTGCTGCTCACAATGTGGGAAACGCTTCGGCCGGCCGAATTACCTGAAAGAACACCAGCGGATTCACACGGGAGAGAAACCGTACGCCTGCGCGCAGTGTGGACGCTGTTTCACTAAACAGAGCACCCTCCGGTGCCACCAGCGCGTTCACGTAGGCGACAAACCATTCGCCTGCGCGCTGTGTGGGAAGAGTTTTACTCTACAGAGTACGGTCCAACGCCACCAACGCATTCACCGAGGGGAACGGCCCTATTCCTGCTCGGAGTGTGGGAAGAAGTTCACGGAACAAGGGCATTTTCAACGGCACCGGCGCACCCACACGGGGGAAAAGCCGTTTTTCTGCTCGCATTGTGGGAAGAATTTCACCGACCAGCGGGATCTCCAATGCCACCAGCGCATCCACACCGGGGAGAAACCGTTTTCCTGCTCACAGTGTGGCAAGAGTTTCACTCAGCAGGGGCATCTCAAATACCACCAGCGCGTCCACACCGGGGAGAAACCGTATTCCTGCTCACAGTGCGGGAGGAGCTTTGCCCAGCGTAGCAATCTGAAGAAACACCAGAACGTCCACAAAGACAACAATCAGCATTACTGACACACACATAATACAGGTAATCATTTGTTTTGAGAACCCTAAAAAAAAAAAAAAACATCCATTATGGCTTCCACATGCCAGGGGAGAACGTTTCAGGCGCTGGGCAGATACACCCAGGACAGGGCGCCAATCTATCGCTGGGCACACACTCACTCACACATACACACTCTATATGAGACAATTTGGAGATCTCAATTGACTGTGGGAGGAAACCGGAGAACCCGGAGGAAACCCACGCGGCTACGGGGAAAACATGGAAACTCCACCCAGGTGGGGATTCAAACCGGGAATCCCTAGTGCTGAGAGGAGAACATGCCAAACACTATGCCGCCTCAATGTGTTTAATAATTTATTTTAAAAAAAAAAACATTGTTTTTTCTTCATAATGCTTTGTCATGGTGACTACTTGATATGCATTTGATTGCCGTTACATCTGATTGCACTAGGAGTCCAAATACTTTTGTTATTGTCTTGTTTCCCACTTTTTTGTTGCATATAATTTTTTTTTAACACTATCAGTAAATACTGCAGAACCTTTTAAAGACTTAACAATATTTAACTATTATTTATTTTCCTATTTGAAATGAAACTATCGTTCTCCCATGTTATTTTATTCATTCATTCATTATCTACCGCTTTATCCTCTATTAGGGTCGCGGTGGGGTTCCCCATGCCCATCCAGGGGAGAACGTCTCGGGCGCTGGGCAGATACACCCAGGACAGGGCGCCAATCCATCGCTGGGCACACACTCACTCACACAGACACACTCTATATGGGGCAATTTTGAGAATTCAATTGACTTGATCCATGTTTTTGGACTGTGGGAGGAAACCGGAGAACCCGGAGGAAACCCACGCAGACACGGGGAGAACATGGAAACTCCACCCAGATGGGGATTCGAACCGGGAATCCCTAGCGCTGAGAGGCAAATGTGCTAACCACTAAGCCACCGTGCCGCCCATGTTATTTTATTTTATGATAATGTATACACTATATTGTAATGAGAACATTACAAGTCAGAAGCCATGGAGAAACCAACTATACTGTAAATTCATCAAACCTGATTGTTATTTGATGCTGCCCCCCCCCTCTTTTTTTTTTTCCCTACAACAGGTATTTGTTTGGATTCCAACAGATGTTGCACAGATGTGGAATTAATTGTTCTTTCAACTTTCAGTATTATCAGTGGACTGTATGTACATCAGTAATATTAATTGATTAGGATGTCGTGTAAGTTAGAGAGGATATTAAAATACTTTGACCGTATACTGTGTGGTATTTTTGGGGGATGTTTAGCTTGGAAGTGTTTTTCTTTTAAATACCATGTATTTTAAAACTTTCATCCAAATAAAAAATTTATTTGGAACTTGTTTGTATTTATGGCACGGTGGCTTAGTGTTTAGCATGTTCTCCTCTCAGCACTAGGGATTCCCGGTTCGAATCCCCATCTGGGTAGAGTTTCCATGTTCTCCCCGTGTCCGTGTGGGTTTCCTCCGGGTTCTCCCCATGCCCATACAGAGGAGAACGTCTCGGGCACTGGGCATATACACCCAGGACAGGGCGCCAATCTAGCGCTGGGCACACATTCACTCACACATACACACTCTACATGGGGCAATTTGGAGAACTCAATCGACTTGATCCATGTTTTTGGACTGTGGGAGGAAAGCGGAGAACCCGGAGGAAACCCACGCGGACTCGGGGAGGACATGGAAACTCCACCCAGATGGGGATTCGAACCGGGAATCCCTAGTGCTGAGAGGAGAACATGAGGAGATGAGGAGAACATGAGGAGATTATATAATTATATAATATATAATCAGGCATGGTGGCTTAGTGGTTACACTAAGCCACCATGCCTGATTATATATTATATTGTACAAATAATTCATTCATCCATTATCTTCCGCTTTATCCTCTATTAGGGTCGCGGTGGGGTTCCCCAAGCCCATCCAGGGGAGAACGTTTCGGGCGCTGGGCAGATACACCCAGGACAGGGCGCCAATCCATCGCTGGGCACACACTCACTCACACACACACACTCTACATGGGGCAATTTGGAGAACTCAATTGACTTGATCCATGTTTTTGGACTGTGGGAGGAAACCGGAGAACCCGGAGGAAACCCACGCGGACACGGGGAGAACATGGAAACTCCACCCAGATTGGGATTCGAACCGGGAATCCTTAGTGCTGAGAGGAGAACATGCCAACCACTAAGCCACAGTGCCGCCTTTAAGGTAAATTGAATGCTCTAAATTGCCCCATATAGAGTGTGTCTGTGTGAGTGAGTGTGTGTCCAGCGATAGATTGCCCCCCTGTCCTGGGTGTATCCGCCCAGCGCCCGAAACGTTCTCCCCTGGAAGGGGCCTAGTAGAGGATTAAGCAAAAGATGAATGAATGAATTATAGCTGTAGTTATTATTATTAATAATTATAATCTCATTATTTAATTAATCCTATAGGAACTGGGGTCACAGGGGGTTCCGCGTGCCCATCCAGGGGAGAACGTTTCAGATGCTGGACAGATACACCAATCACAAGGTGGGCACTCACTCACACAGACACACTAAATAGGGGAAAGAGACAATGTAAACCCGGAGCCCCAATTTTAACAGACTATCAGTAGGCGGCACGGTGGCTTAGTGGTTGGCATGTTCTCCTCTCAGCACTAGGGATTCCCGGTTCGAATCCCCATCTGGGTGGAGTTTCCATGTCCTCCCCGTGTCCGTGTGGGTTTCCTTCGGGTTCTCCGCTTTCCTCCCACAGTCCAAAAACATGGATCAAGTCAATTGAGTTCTCCAAATTGCCCCATATAGTGTGTGTCTGTGTGAGTGAGTGTGTGCCCAGCGATAGATTGGCGTCCTGTCCTGGGTGTATCTGCCCAGCGCCCGAGACGTTCTCCCCTGGATGGGCATGGGGAACCCCACCGCGACCCTAATAGAGGATAAAGTGGGAGATAATGAATGAATGAATGAATAATTCTTGTAAGGGGTGGCACAGTGGCTTAGTGGTTGGCATGTTCTCCTCTCAGCACTAGGGATTCCCGGTTCGAATCCCAATCTGGGTGGAGTTTCCATGTTCTCCCCGTGTCCACGTGGGTTTCCTCCGGGTTCTCCGGTTTCCTCCCACAGTCCAAAAACATGAATCAGGTCAATTGAGTTCTCCAAATTGCCCCATATAGAGTGTGTCTGTGTGAGTGAGTGTGTGCCCAGTGATGGATTGGCGCCCTGTCCTGGGTGTATCTGCCCAGCGCCCGAGACGTTCTCCCCTGGATGGGCATGGGGAACCCCCCCGCGATGAATGAATGAATGAATGAATATACTATCAGTAACTAGAGCATGAATAGTGTAGGGTCAGCCGTGTTATTGAAATAACTTGTTTATTAAAATGCCTTTATCAGTCATCATCCCTTACATACGGAGAACAGACTCATTTCTTTATATAACACGTATAAAACAAAATCGATGAACCCGAACTTGGCGGAAAAACAAAGTAACGGATCATAAAGAAAGCACAGGTGACGTACAGTTATAAGAGCAAATCATAAGCATGTTGTAAATACCACAAACTTAATAATAAGTATAATAAGTACCGAGTTATAAGAAGGTAAAAGGGACAGAATCGGAAGCCTAACAGAGAAGAATGAGTTAAAATACAAGACTAAATAAATGAGTTTTTAATCTAGAGGCAGAATGTTTAAGTCTCAGAGGCAGAAAGATTATTGCAAAGCCAAAGAGACTTAAGAAGAAAGTACCTTTTCCCAACCGATGATATACGTGGTGGTTAAAGGCCTGCGGTCAAGAAAGCAGCCCTGTGAGCTGAAGGTCCCGTTCGTTTCTCGCTCCCAAAAAGTACTATGAAGTAGCTGAAGTGGCACCTAACCCCAGTTGCCCTCTAGGCATCCCAGGGCACATCTGATTACTTCACTCAGTGTGCTTTATCCTCTATTAGGGTCGCGGTGGGGTTCCCCATGCCCATCCAGGGGAGAACGTCTCGGGTGCTGGGCAGATACACCCAGGATCCATCGCTGGACACACTCACTCACACAGACACACTCTATATGGGGCAACTTTTTTTTAAATTCAATTGACTTGATCCATGTTTTTGGACTGTGGGAGGAAACCGGAGAACCCGGAGGAAACCCACGCGGACATGGGGAGAACATGGAAACTCCACCCAGATGGGGATTCGAACCTGAATCCCTAGCGCTGAGAGGAGAACATGCCAACCACTAAGCCACCGTGCCGCCGGATGGGTTATATTCATTCATTCATTCATTCATTATCTCCATCTTTATCCTCTATTAGGGTCGCGGTGGGGTTCCCCATGCCCATCCAGGGGAGAACGTCTCGGGCGCTGGGCAGTCACACCCAGGACAGGACGCCAATCCATCGCTGGGCACACACTCACTCACACAGACACACTCTATATGGGGCAATTTGGAGAATTCAATTGACTTGCTCCATGTTTTTGGACTGGGGAGGAAACCGGAGAACCCGGAGGAAACCCACGCGGACGCGGGGAGAACATGGAAAGCACCTGACTCTCTCCACCTGTAATAATCACTGGGCACAAACACACTATATGGGGCAATTTGGAGAATTCAATCGACTTGCTCCATGTTTTTGGACTGTGGGAGGAAAGCGGAGAACCCGGAGGAAACCCACGCGGACATGGGGAGAACATGGAAACTCCACCCAGATGGGGATTCGAACCTGAATTCCCCATGCCCATCCAGGGGAGAACGTCTCGGGCGCTGGGCAGACACACCCAGGACAGGGCGCCAATCCATCGCTGGACACACACTCACTCACACAGACACACTCTATATGGGGCAATTTGGAGAACTCAATCGACTTGATCCATGTTTTTGGACTGTGGGAGGAAAGCGGGGAACCCGGAGGAAACCCAGGCGGACACGGGGAGAACATGGAAACTGAGAGGAGAACATGCAAACCACTATACTGTATATCGAGGACAGATTCCTCCGTTGGCAAAACGGAGAACTTAATTGCTTTATAATATCGTAGAACCTTAAGATTAGAAAGGATGCGGACAAAAAGTGTTTCCAGCGAGGAATACAAGCCTCACAAAAACAGAGACGGTCTGGACATGTAGTCCAAATAACAGGGAATGAGTCTTCTTTGAATTGCTTTCAAGCAGAACGAGGAGAACGAGGAGAACGAGGAGACAGACCGTGTGCCGCTAAATAAACGTAATTCTTGCTTAAAGCATCGTCCCTTTCTGCATAACATTGACCGCAAACGTTATTCGAATTTCAAACTCGCATGGTGGTGGTGGTACCACGATTTGGGCATGTTCTGCTACCTCCCAACCAAACAGCTGGCCATCATCGATACGGGACGCTCGATATGGAATCATAGCAGCAAATTGGACAGAGAAATGTCCGGACATTACGTTCCATTTGTACAAAACCCGACTGACGGAAGTGGTCATGTCCAAAGTCCCCGTAACAAATGGCCTTCTAAGTGCAGAAATGCCGTTAGTAAAATAAACCATTCACACCTGATTGTCATCCCACTGATTAAAGTTTCCCTTTAAATCATCGGCCCGTCCTTAAGGTTCTTATACATTTGCCCCTCACTGATATGTAATACTGAATGGCTCAATAATACTGTGGTCCAATGTCCATTCATCGTCTTGTGTGTGTGTGATCCTCTGCTAGGGTTGTGGCGCCCATACATGCCCCCCCATGCCCATCCAGGGGAGAACGTTTCGGGTGCTGGGCAGATACACCCAGGGCAGGACGCCAGTCTATCGCTGGGCATGTAGGCCAATAAAATATAAATATAAAATATTAGTTGGATTTGGGGGTGGCACGCTAGCTTAGTGGTTGGCACGTTCTCCTCTCAGCACTAGGGATTCCCGGTTCGAATCCCCATCTGGGTCTCCATGTTCTCCCCATGTCTGTGTGGGTTTCCTCCGGGTTCTCCGGTTTCCTCCCACAGTCCAAAAACATGGATCAAGTCAATTGAGTTCTCCAAGTTGCCCCATGTAGAGAGTGTTTGTGTGAGTGAGTGTGTGCCCAGGGATAGATTGCCCCCCTGTCCTGGGTGTATCTGCCCAGCGCCTGAAACGTTCTCCCCTGGATGGGCATGGGGGAACCCCCCCACCGCGAGCCTAATAGAGGATAAAGCAGAAGATAATGGATGGAGGGTCTCTGAATGTCTCAATAATACTGTGGTCCAATGTCCATTCATTGTCTTGTGTGTGATCCTCTACTAGGGTCACGGGTTCCCCATGCCCATACAGGGGAGAACGTTTCGGGAGCTGGGCAGATACACCCAGGGCAGGACACCAGTCTATCGCTGGACATGTAGTCCAATATTATATAGATATATATATATAATTATCTTATTAGATTGATTTGGTTTATCATTATCTAATTTGGTCGGCATGGTGGCTTAGTGGTTGGCATGTTCTCCTCTCAGCACTAAGGATCCCCGGTTCGAATCCCCATCTGGGTGGAGTTTCCATGTCCTCCCCGTGTCCACGTGGGTTCCCTCCGGGTTCTCCGGTTTCCTCCCACAGTCCAAAAACATGGATCAAGTCAATTGAGTTCTCCAAATTGCCCCATATAGAGTGTGTCTGTGTGAGTGAGTGTGTGCCCAGCAATAGATTGGCGCCCTGTCCTGGGTGTATCTGCCCAGCACCTGAGACGTTCTCCCCTGGATGGGCATGGGGAACCCCCACCGCGACCCTAATAGAGGATAAAGCGGAAGATAATGAATGGATGAGTTTGATTTGGTTATCCTTATCCAATTTAGGGCAAATATATTTTTGCTTAGGGTCAAACTGGGTCAGTGAGCCTTAAATTCATTTCATTCCATATACCACATGTGACGCTAACGCCAAAGTGTCCTTCAATCCTTGAGCAATATTTGAAGTTATATTTTAAAAATATAATATATATTTGTTTTTTACTTCAAAGTACCATGTTGGGTTGTTTTTTTTTAGATTTGAAAACTCGGCGACCCGGCTTTCTAAACTGCGTCAACACCGATTGTAGGCAGCGATCAAATTCTCGATCACCTGCGTCCGACTCTCGGAGGTCACGGGATGGTCGTCGTCGAAGCCTCTGTGGCACGACTGGAAATGGCGCCTTATGTTGGCCACCTTGCAGACAGCGACGGTCTGACAGCACAGCAAACAAGTCGGCTTGGCGTTGGTGTGGTCGGGTAAAATGAAGCAATACTCGTAAGTCCAGATGGAGTTGAACTGTCGGTTTTCTTTGTCCACTTTCCGTTTCGAGGCCGCCGTGCTGTCCTCGGCGTCTTCGGCCCGCAGGGCCGCCACGGACTGATGGTACACAGCGATCAGGTTCGCGATCTGTCCTTTGCGCCCCTCCGACGTGGCGGGGAACCTGTCGTCGAAACCTCGATGGCACGCTTGGAAGTGCCGCCGGATGTTGTCAACCTTGCAAACGGCCACGGTCTGAAAGCACAGCAAACACGTCGGCTTGGCGCTGGCCTGGCTCGGTAATATGAAGAGGAAATCGTCCGTCCACGCGGACCGGAATTGCCGGTTCTCTTTGTCCACTTTCCGTTTGGACGGATCCGGGGCTGCCTTCTTCTTCGCCGCCGGGTTCTTATAGCTGATGGTGATGGAGAAATTCAGGGAGGCGATCAAGTCGGCGATCCTCTGTCTCCGCTTCTCGGAACGGGCCGGGAAGGCCTCGTCGAAATCCCTGTGGCGGGATTGAAAGTGCCGCCGGATGTTGACCACCTTGCAGACGGCTACGGTCTGCGAGCAGAGCAGACAGGTCGGCTTGGCGCCGGCGTAGCTGGGCAGCACGAAACAGTAATCGTCCGTCCAAAAAGAGTTGAACTGCCGGTTTTCACTATCGACTTTTCTTTTCTTGGCGCCGACCGCCGAGTCCGCGCGCACCCCGTCATCGGCGTCCCGATGAATCCGTTCCGGGACGGCCGAATCCCCGGGCGGCCGATTGGGGTCACACTTGTCTCCGGTGTGATCGAGCTGGTGGATTTTCAGATTCCTCAGGACGGTGAAGAGCTTCCCACACTGCAGACAGGAGTAGGATTTCTCTCTCGCGTGAATGCGTTGGTGTCGCTGAAGACGTTCGCCCGAGGTGAAACTCCGCCCACATTCTGGGCACTGATTCGGCCTGGCTTCGGTGTGAATGCGCTGGTGGTATTTGAGACCGTTCTGATGAGTAAAACTCTTCCCACACTGTGTGCACAGATAGGGTTTCTCTCCCGTGTGGATGCGCTGATGGTTGTTCAGCCCGTTCTGTTGGGTGAAACTGCGGCCACACTGGGTGCAGGAATATGGCTTCTCTCCCGTATGGATGCGCTGATGGCATTTCAGACTGTCCTGCCGGGCAAAACTCTTGCCGCACTGCGGGCAGGGGTATGGCTTCTCTCCCGTGTGAATGCGCTTGTGGTATTTCAGACTCTTGTGCTGAATGAAACACTTTCCGCACTGCGCGCAGGAATACGGCCGCTCTCCCGTGTGCATGCGCTGGTGGTATTTAAAACTGCTCAGTTGGGTGAAGCTCTTCCCACATTCTAGGCAGGAGTAGGGCCGCTCCCCCGTGTGAATGCGCTGGTGGTACTTCAGGTGGGTTTGGACGGCAAACTTTTTGCCACACTGCAAACACGAATAGGGCTTCAGGCCGGTGTGCATGTGCAGATGCTGGAGGAAGCGATTTCGTTTGGCGAAACTCTTATCGCAGTTCAAGCAGCTGTACAGCTTCTTCCTGCCGTTATCTTTACGTAAATAGATCTGAGGGGAGAACGCGATGGGTTTCGATTCTGTGGGGAAAATAAAAGACGATATGAATTACTGAACCGTTATAAGAACCGAGCGGCGGGGGGGGTTCCATGTCCTCCCCGTGTCCGTGTGGGTTTTCTCCGGGTTCTCCGCTTTCCTCCCACAGTCCAAAAACATGGATCAAGTCGATTGAGTTCTCCAAATTGCCCCATATAGAGTGTGTCTGTGTGAGTGAGTGAGTGTGTGCCCAGCGATAGATTGGCGCCCTGTCCTGGGTGTCTGCCCAGCGCCCGAAACGTTCTCCCCTGGATGGGCATGGGGAACCCCCACCGCGACCCTAATAGAGGATAAAGCGGAAGATAATGAATGAATGAATTATAAGAACTTTGATTACAATAATAATAATACTATTACACATTTGAAATAAATACAAACATTCATTCACTATCTTCCGCTTTATCCTCTATTAGGGTCGCGCGGGGGGGGGGGGGGGAACGTTTCGGGGGAGAACGTTTCGGGCGCTGGGCAGATAGACCCAGGACAGGGCGCCAATCCATCGCTGGGCACACACTCACTTACACATACACACTCTATATGGGGCAATTTGGAGAACTCAATTGACTTGATCCATGTTTTTTGGACTGTGGGAGGAAAACGGAGAACCCGGAGGAAACCCATGCGGACACGGGGAGAACATGGAAACTTCACCCAGATGGGGATTCGAACCGGGAATCCCTCGTGCTGAGAGGAGAACATGCTAAACACTAAGTTAACTAACTAACAAGTAAACAAAAATAATGTATAGAACTTGGGATTGACATCATGGCTGCATGGTTTTTTGATTGATTAGAATTGATTATTTCATTCATTATCTTCCACTTAATCCTCTACTAGGGTCACGAAGAACCCGAGAACCCGGAGCTAACCCACGCGGACATGGGGAGAACGTGGAAACTCCACCCAGACAATCAAATATGCAAATACTGGATATAATGTGTATCTGAATGTGCTTTATTAGTGAAATTGTTTTGTTTACCCGTATCCTGAGGTTCTTCTTTTTTAATTAACTCCATCAGATTTTCAGCATCATCTTCGTCCTTAACGATGACCCGTCTTATTGAGTTTGAGGATTGCTCAGCTGAAGCTAGACCCTCCATCTTGATATCCTGAAACAGCTGGAACCCAAAATGAGGCATTTGTTATCGTTATCATTTCTTTAAAATACAATACCAGTCCACATTCAGTACAATTCAAGGTGAATTATAATTTAATTTAACTCTTGAAAGTACAATTAGTACAGCCGATATCCATAATAATTCAAAAGTATGATTTGTACTATGTATGAGTGATAGATTTATAGTCAATAAAATCATATAAATATCTATTATAATATTTTTTTTGGCGGCACGGTGGCTTAGTGATTAGCATGTTCTCCTCTCAGCACTAGGGATTCCCGGTTCGAATCCCCATCTGGGTGGAGTTTCCATGTTCTCCCCGTGTCCGCGTGGGTTTCCTCCGGGTTCTCCGGTTTCCTCCCACAGTCCAAGAACATGGATCAAGTCAATTGAGTTCTCCAAATTGCCCCATATAGAGTGTGTCTGTGTGAGTGAGTGTGTGCCCAGCGATGGATTGGCGCCCTGTCCTGGGTGTGATGGGCATGGGGAACCCCCCCGCGACCCTAATAGAGGATAAAGTGGAAGATAATGAATGAATGAATGTTTGTATTTATTTTAAATGCGTAATAGTGTTATTATTGTAATCAAAGTTCTTATAATTCATTCATTCATTCAAATCTTCCGCTTTATCCTCTATTAGGGTCGCAGTGGGGTTCCCCATGCCCATCCAGGGGAGAACGTCTCGGGCGCTGGGCAGACACCCAGGACAGGGCGCCAATCTATCACTGGACACACACTCACTCACACACACTCTATATGGGGCAATTTGGAGAACTCAATTGACTTGATCCATGTTTTTGCACTGTGGGAGGAAACCGGAGAACCGGAGCCCTGTCCTGGGTGCCCAGCGCCCGAGATGTTCTCCCCTGGATGGGCATGGGGAACCCCCCCGCGACCCTAATAGAGGATAAAGCAGGAGATAATGAATGAATTAATTTTTTTTTTTTTTTACCTGTGAATAAGCTGCATCGGGATTCGGCACGGAAGAGGTTCTGAAAGAGTGTTCTCCATTTTCTGTTTTCATGATTGCAAGATATAAACCTGTAGCAAGGATTATATTTATTATTTTCATTATTATAACATGTATTAAACAATTTTGTGTTATGTAAAGCCAACATTTTTCATAGGGCTACAAGCTGAGCCATGAACAACATTAATTAATCACCATAAAGTACTGAGATAATAAGTTTAAGATATTATATGTTTATATATTTATATATAGAGAGAGAAAAAGAAATTCTTGTTTTCCACACTCATTATCGATTATTCATATTTCTTTTATTTTTTAATATTTAGGACCACCACAGATCAGGTATTTTAATTGCCCCACATACTGTAGTGTGTGTCTGTCCCACTGGCCGAAACGTTCTCCTCTGAATAGGCAGCCTGACCCCCCCCCCCTCCCTAGTAGAGGATTAAGCGGAAGATAATAGACAAATTAATCTTACAATGTTACACCATTTAACTTCTTGTTTCACCTTGTAGATTCAAAATCAGAAATTTCTACCCCTGGACGTAAGTGACTAGATATTTTTGGTTGGTTAATTATTTTAAACCCTGCAGTACCGTTGAGGTCAATAGTGGACCTGTGGTTTTAATCACTGGAAAAACGCTATTTATTTATTGTACATTTTACATTTGGAGAGAATTCCCAAACAAAAAAATGTGCATGGCGGCACGGTGGCTTAGTGGTCAGCACGTTCTCCTCTCAGCGCTAGGGATTCCCGGTTCGAATCCCCATCTGGGTGGAGTTTCCATGTTCTCCCCGTGTCCGCGTGAGTTTCCTCCGGGTTCTCCGGTTTCCTCCCACAGTCCAAAAACATGGATCAAGTCAATTGAGTTCTCCAAATCGCCCCATATAGAGTGTCTGTGTGAGTGAGTGTGTGCCCAGCGATGGATTGGCACCCTGTCCTGGGTGTATCTGCCCAGCGCCCGACACGTTCTCCCCTGGATGGGCATGGGGAACCCCCCCCCACCCCGCGACCCTAATAGAGGATAAAGCGGAAGATAATGGATGAATGAATGAAAAATGTGCATAGTGTTAGTATTTATTAATAACTTAGTTCCATCCATCCATTATCTTCCGCTTTATCCTATATTAGGGTCGCGAGGGAGGGGAGTCCCCCCATGCCCATCCAGGGGAGAACGTTTCGGGACGCTGGGCAAACACCCCCAGGACAGGGTGCCAACCTATCACTGGGCACACACTCACTCACACACTCTATATGGGGCAATTTGGAGAACTCAACAGACTTGCTCCATGTTTTTGGACTGTGGGAGGAAAGCGGAGAACCCGGAGGAAAAACACGGGGAGAACATGGAAACTCCACCCAGATTGGGATTCGAACCGGGAATCCCCAGCGCTGAGAGGAGAACATGCCAACCACTAAGCCACCCAAATAACTTAGTTTTTCAACATAATTTGAATACAGAACATGCAGCTATAAAGCCAACTGTGCAGCGGAACATCACCAATCATGAACCAACACTGGGTTTTGGATGTGAAGCATCTCACTCTCAATCCAGATGTTGTGTCTGATTACTGACAGCTGGCTGCACTGTCCAGCTGTTTCAGTGTTTGTTGCGATTCGGCTCGAATGCTATCGGCTTTGTGACCTAGATTAAACCAACAAAACGTTATAATAGCTATTGCATAGCAAATTATCAGATGTTGATCCAGACCCATATGGTGGTGATGGGGCTGTTGAGGCTCTTCTTAAGGGTCTGGTTTTAAATGCAAATAAACGAGTTGTAGGAAAACAAAGAGAGACGTGGGCACGGATGTGGGCGTGGTCTAAAAATGCATGTATTTCAGCTATAAAATATTGTCTCGGTTTTTAGTTTTTTTTAGTTATAAACACGAAAACAGGGCGATGTGGAACATTACAGAGATCACGAAAAGTCAACGTGTGCGTCTCTGCGTGGGGACGTCTGGACTGGATAACAGTCCCCGGAGACATAAAAACAATGTCCACCAAGAAAAACAAGTTTAACGTGGCGGGTAACGAGTTCGACTAACATTTTAAACACTTAACTTTGTTCATAAATGCATTTTCAGTCTTTAGGATGCTACAGAGTTGATTTTAGTGCCCCGTTTCTTTCCACTTTTCTCTGCACAGCCGACTGCAGAATAAAGCAGGTAGCAATTCGACCCAAAATGCTAATTAAGAACAAACTTAAAACTTTAAAACGCCTTTTAATTGGCGTATTTTAATCCCGCTTATCTGTTAATACTCGGTATTTAGTTTAATGAAGAATCGTACCTTTTCGTGTTTCGGGGTAATGGCGGTTGGCCGACTAACAAGAGTAGAATACCGCCACCTGCTGGGTGAAGTGAGAATCGAGGTCAGAATACTACTATTAAAGCATATATACAAAAGGGCAAATAAAAATAATAATAAAATTTAACTAAAAGTACCAAAAAATACGCAATAAAGTAAAGCGGCAAGTAAAAAGTGTGAATATGAAAATATAGTACACTTTTTTTTTTTTTTGACACTTTTCTCTGGACAGCCGACTGCAGAATAAACCCTTAAAGGTAGCAATTCGACACAAAATGCTTATTAGGAATAAACTTTAAATACACTTTTAATTGGTGTATTTAAATCCCGTTTATCTATCAATACTCGCTTTTTAGTTTAATATAGAATCGTACCTTTTTCGTGTTTCGGGTACAAGCGGTGAAATACCGCCACCTGCTGGGCGAAGTGAGAATCGAGGTCAGTAGACTACTTTTAAAGCATATATACAAAAGGGCAAATAAAAACAATAATAAAATTTAACTAAAAGTACTAAAAATACGCAATAAAGTAAAGCGGCAAGTAAAAAGTATGAATATGAAAATATAGTACACATTTTTTTTTTTTACACTTTTCTCTGGACAGCCGACTGCAGAATAAACCCTTAAAGGTAGCAATTCGACACAAAATGCTTATTAAGAATAAACTTTAAATACACTTTTAATTGGTGTATTTAAATCCCGCTCACTTATCAATACTCGCTTTTTAGTTTAATATAAAATCGTACCTTTTTCGTGTTTCGGGAACAAGCGGTGTAATACCGCCACCTGCTGGGCGAAGTGAGAATCGAGGTCAGTAGACTACTTTTAAAGTATATATACAAAAGGGCAAATAAAAATAATAATAAAATTAAACTAAAAGTACCAAAAAATACGCAATAAAGTAAAGCGGCAAGTAAAAAGTGTGAATATGAAAATATAGTACACTTTTTTTTTTCTTTTTTTTTTTACACTTTTCTCTGGACAGCCGACTGCAGAATAAACCCTTAAAGGTAGCAATTCGACACAAAATGCTTATTAAGAATAAACTTTAAATACACTTTTAATTGGTGTATTTAAATCCCGCTCACTTATCAATACTCGCTTTTTAGTTTAATATAAAATCGTACCTTTTTCGTGTTTCGGGTACAAGCGGTGGAATACCGCCACCTGCTGGGTGAAGTGAGAATCGAGGTCAGTCGACTACTATTAAAGCATATATACAAAAGGGCAAATAAAAACAATAATAAAAAATTAAAATAAAAGTACTAAAAAATACGCAATAAAGTAAAGCGGCAAGTAAAAGTATGAATATGAAAATATAGTGCACTTTTTTTTTTTTTTTACACTTTTCTCTGGACAGCCGACTGCAGAACAAACCCTTAAAGGTAGCAATTCGACACAAAATGCTTATTAGGAATAAACTTTAAATACACTTTTAATTGGTGTATTTAAATCCCGTTTATCTATCAATACTCGCTTTTTAGTTTAATATAAAATCGTACCTTTTTCGTGTTTCGGGTACAAGCGGTGGAATACCGCCACCTGCTGGGTGAAGTGAGAATCGAGGTCAGTCGACTACTATTAAAGCATATATACAAAAGGGCAAATAAAAACAATAATAGCATTAAACTAAAAGTACTAAAAAATACGCAATAAAGTAAAGCGGCAAGTAAAAGTATGAATATGAAAATATAGTGCACTTTTTTTTTTTTTTTACACTTTTCTCTGGACAGCCGACTGCAGAATAAACCCTTAAAGGTAGCAATTCGACACAAAATGCTTATTAAGAATAAACTTTAAATACACTTTTAATTGGTGTATTTAAATCCCGCTTATCTATCAATACTCGCTTTTTAATTTAATGGAGAATCGTACCTTTTTCGTGTTTCGGGTACAAGCGGTGGAATACCGCCACCTGCTGGGTGAAGTGAGAATCGAGGTCAGTCGACTACTATTAAAGCATATATACAAAAGGGCAAATAAAAACAATAATAAAAAATTAAAATAAAAGTACTAAAATGTGTGACATGTGTACAGTATGAATATGAAAATATAGTACACTTTTTTTTTTTTTTTTACACTTTTCTCTGGACAGCCGACTGCAGAATAAACCCTTAAAGGTAGCAAAGGTAGCGGTGTAATACCGCCACCTGCTGGGTGAAGTGAGAATCGAGGTCAGTAGACTACTATTAAAGCATGACGTGTGGATGAAGAAATGAAGTGTGGAACTTCAAAAAGATCAAAATCGATCATTCGAATAGTTAACCTGCACATTATAGTTTATAGTAGTTTATAATATTACCAATTCATTTGCGTGTGCACCCATTCCATTCATCAAACATTTTAAAGTCCAATCTTTGTGACGCTTTGTTGTATGGAATCGAATTTGTATTTGCTCATTACGATTTGCATTAAAAGGTGGGCGGAACGGTGGCTTAGTGGTTAGCATGTTCTCCTCTCAGCGCTAGGGATTCCCGGTTCGAATCCCCATCTGGGTGGAGTTTCCATGTCCTCCCCGTGTCCGCGTGGGTTTCCTCCGGGTTCTCCGCTTTCCTCCCACAGTCCAAGAACATGGATCAAGTCAAATGAATTCTCCAAATAACATTTACATTTAGTCATTTAGAGGACGTTTTTATCCAAAGCGACTTCCAAATGAGAACATCACAAGTCAGAAATTATGCAGAAAAAAAATTATGTAAATTGCCCCATATAGAGTGTGTGTGTGTGAGTGAGTGTGTGCCCAGCGATAGATCTGCGCCTTGTCCTGGGTGTATCTGCCCAGCGCCCGAGACGTTCTCCCCTGGATGGGCATGGGGAACCCCACCGCGACCCTCATATATGATAAAGCAAAAGGCACGGTGCCTTAGTGATTGGCATGTTCTCCTCTCAGCACTAGGGTTTCCCGGTTCGAATCCCCATCTGGGTGGAGTTTCCATGTCCTCCCCATGTCCGCGTGGGTTTCCTCCGGGTTCTCCGCTTTCCTCCCACAGTCCAAAAACATGGATCAAGTCAATTGAGTTCTCCAGATTGCCCCATATAGAGTGTGTCTGTGTGAGTGAGTGTGTGTCCAGCGATAGATTGCCCCCCTGTCCTGGGTGTATCTGCCCCCAGCGCCCGAAACGTTCTCCCCTGGATGGGCATGGGGAACCCCCCCCCCACCGCGACCCTAATAGAGGATAAAGCGGGAGATAATGAATGAATATCTTTTCTCGCCACTTTTTAAACGACGGGCTGCAGGAGGATTTCGCAGTTACCTCAGTTCTGCTCCATCAACGCTGCTTTTTCCCTTTATTCTGTTTTTAAAGCGTCTGCAGACCTGTATAAAGCACGACAAAGTTCGTCTGTATAGATAATATGAATTGTATCTTTACGGCTGAAGATATGTTTTTTTTGCAGCTAACGTGAAGAAAAGAGAAAAAAAAAAACATTAAGAATTTACGATGTTACGTTTCATCTTCTTCTTCGTCGCTGAGCGGATTAACATGTAGGCGCATTGCCGCCACCTATAGGGCTACGCCGAGCGTTATTCTACTGTAGGTTAGCATGACTGTAATAAACCCATCCATTCATCCATTATGTTCCACTAATGGATGGGGGGGTTCCCCATGTCCATCCAGGGGAGAACGTTTCAATACACCCAGGAGAGGGCGCCAATCCATCGCTGGACACACACTCACTCACACAAACACACTCTATATGGGGCAATTTTGAGAACTCAATCGACTTGATCCACGTTTTTGGACTGTGGGAGGAAAGCGGAGAACCCGGAGGAAACCCACGCGGACACGGGGAGAACATGGAAACTCCAACCAGATGGGGATTCGAACCGGGAATCCCTAGCGCTGAGAGGAGAACATGCTAACCACTAAGCCACCGTGCCGCCCTGTAATAAACCCAATATTGCTAAAACATTAAATATAGCGAAACAAAGTAATTTTATGTGTAATAATAATACTGTCAACCATATTTTAAAAATACTGTGCATGAAGATAATTGTTGTAATGTAGATCTTGGCAAAAGTGAAGATGTCCATTGAAATATACGTAGATTTGTAATGTATTCTGATGTAAACACACAAGAATTAAATTTTATATATATATATATATATGGGCGGCACGGTGGCTTAGTGGTCAGCACGTTCGCCTCTCAGCGCTAGGGATTCCCGGTTCGAATCCCCATCTGGGTGGAGTTTCCATGTTCTCCCTGTGTCCGTGTGGGTTTCCTCCGGGTTCTCCGGTTTCCTCCCACAGTCCAAAAACATGGATCAAGTTAATTGAGTTCTCTAAATTGCCCCATATAAAGTGTGTTTGAGTGTGTGAGTGTGTACCCAGCGATGGATTGGCACCCTGTCCTGGGTGTATCTGCCCAGCGCCCGAGACGTTCTCCCCTGGATGGGCATGGGGAACCCCACCGCGACCCTAATAGAGGATAAAGCGAGAGATAATGAATGAATGAATATATACAGTATGTTACAATTATGGCGGCACGGTGGCTTAGTGGTTAGCACGTTCGCCTCTCAGTGCTAGGGATTCCCGGTTCGAATCCCCATCTGGGTGGAGTTTCCATGTTCTCCCCGTGTCTGCGTGGGTTTCCTCCGGGTTCTCCGGTTTCCTCCCACAGTCCAAAAACATGGATCAAGTTAATTGAATTCTCAAAAATTGCCCCATATAGAGTATGTCTGTGTGAGTGAGTGTGTGCCCAGCGATGGATTGGCGCCCTGTCCTGGGTCTATCTGCCCAGCGCCCGAAACGTTCTCCCCTGGATGGGCATGGGGAACCCCACCGCGACCCTAATAGAGGATAAAGCGGGAGATAATGAATGAATGAATGTTACAATTATATGATATATATAATTATTATTATTATTATTTTTCCCAAAGGGAACTTTAAACGGTAAATAATCAGAATCTGAATATTTTATTAATCCCCAGGGGGAAATTGCAGTTTTTACAGACACTCCATTATACGTGTTTATATATAGAAAAGGGCAAATAAAAAATTTACAAAAAGTGCAGTAACATTAAACTAAAAGTACTAAAATACGCAATGAAGTGAAAGTAAAGGGGCAAGTAAATATAAGTGCAAGTAAAGTGGCATGTCTACAGTATGAATAGGAAAATATAGTACACTGTGTCGCAGATGGTAGAATAAAATAATATTGCACGTCTGAATAATTGTCCTGATTACGTTATTGCACATAAGATTTGAAGTTGGTTTACTTACATTAAGAAAAAGGAAATCAAGACTTATTTCTCTCATTCAAACATTCCTTAATGCAATTAACCATTAATATTGCATCTTTATTCCTGGTAGTCAAGTACATGAGAAAGACTAGAGGTCCAGAATCAGAAGCATAAACTGTGGTACGGTAAAAATCAGAAAGACATATCGTTTTGGAGAAATTACAAAAAGAGCATAAGTGTTAATTATAATATATGAAATAGATAATACAGATAATAGATAATACAAATAAACCATATTAGCACCAATTTCAATGCAGTAAACATTTCATAGTTTATCGAACTTTCACCTGCTATTAAACGATTTTAATAAAACCTTAAAAAACCTTCACCTGAAAATAGTGCTAAATTATCCACTTCAAATTTATAAAATAAATCTGTCCATAAATGCTTGTAAGTTAATCAGTGATTATAGTAGATCAAAATAATTACTTAAGAATATAATAGAGTAAAAAATTACAAACTACAAAAAGAAGTTCTTTAAAAACACAGAAAAAATGTAACTGTGCTATTATTGAATAGATTACCATAGTAAAAAAATATTTTATATAGAAGTTTTGTAATATTACAATAATCTGGGTTGATCTTTGTAGGTTGAATGCGATTGGTTACACTGTTGATTTGGTAATCTCGCTCCTTTGGTTGTACTAAGGCATCGGGAAATATTCAGGGAAAAGCTTTTGGGTGATGAGCAGATACACCCATGACAGTGTGCCTATCCATCGCTGGGCACACACACACTATATAGGGGCAATTTAGAGGCAGAAGTGCTAACCAGAAGTGCTTGCTTTTCTATTTACATAATATTCCCATATAAAATTAATAGATTAGTGATCAAGATAAAGCCAAAGATCCATTCACCGACCCACAGTGCAGCTCCCTTAGAAACGACGAGCCGCAACACTGCGTAGTTAAAGTCTTTTTTGCTTTCATTTCCTGTCTCTGCCTCAACAGTGACAATGACCTCTGTTCCAGGCACAGCATTAGCAGGGGCACTGATGTTCACCGTACCGTTCGTAACATATGCTTCGGAGAAACTTGTAAAAGATAGATTATACTGCAGGTTATTCTTCACGCCGAGGTTCAAATTGCCCACCGTATTATTGGTTTTCACGGAAAATGGAAAGACAAATGACGTTCCTGGTGTCCATGTGCCATCGTTCACCGCCTGAAAAATTTTTTTTGCACAGTTAGACAAAGCTATGAAACAAATATTAGTTTCTAGGTGTAGTATTTCATATTATGTAAGATAAATCACCAAGGGGTATTAATTCAATACCTATTTAATCTTCTAAATGAAAAATACTTACAGTGATGCTGATGTTGGAGGTTCTGCAGTATGTGGATGATTGTCTCTGGAAAGTGTTGCCAGTTGAGTCAGAAGACTGGCCTTTAACTTGTAAATAAAAGACGCCCTCTGGAACTGTAGTCACTGTGACTAAATATTCTTTATTTCCTACAACCTCCACAATTCCTGGATACGATTTGTCTTTTAAAGCCTCAACTAAAGACACATCAGTCGGAGCCTCTGTGACTGGTCCAAGTAGATACAGCAGCAATGTCACATTTCCATCTTCAATCACAAAAACATTATTAAAAAAAACCTTTTGATTAAATAAAAAAATAATAATAATAATTTTAATGATTACAAAAGACAACATTTCTTTTTACAGTTGCCCCTTCTTATAGTTCAGCTGCCCATTAGACTGCATCATAATTGTGGACATGCTACAACGCTTATAAAGAACTATAAAATGCTCACTGAGTAAAACTAATGGCAACACTTTATGAATCTGGTCATTATAATGCACTATAAGAGCATACATAAAGCTTTAGAAAGTATTCATAACACTTTAGAATGTTTTTCATCAACCTCTGTTGATGTACATCGATGTTAATAATTATACTTACAAACTCTTATAACAATAGGACACCAGGCTTTATAACAGGAATGTAATAATGCCATATAAACTGAACTTTTTAAATTTTTTTAGACATTTCAATGTTTATAAGCACTAAAAGTAAGTTGTAGAATGTTTAAAATATACACTTTATAATGCATGATGTCACTTAGTGTTAATAAACCTTATGGCATATTCTTATAATAGAATTATAGATATAATTCTTATAATAGAAGTGTCACTATAAACATCTATCTATAGAAACAGAGGCTTATGACGTTTATGAAGCATTATGGTTACATTATAAAGCTTTATAAGTATGTTTAGAATGCCTACATTAGAATGCATATTTATTAACCAGTTTTGATAACACTGCTTTGTTAAATACCCAATTAATTAGACACATTTATTTATAATATTAATATTATTTTGAAGTGCTTTCTTGTACATGCATACTGTGCTCTTTGACTCACCAGCACGTGGTCTGCCATTTATGGCGTTGTTCATTTCAACAAAATTAAAATTGAAGTTTAGTTCGCTTTGTCCTGAAACAATAAAAAATTTGAAAATAATATTGATTTAGCAAAATTATTACATATTGTTTAAGTGAGCTGAAGGAGGTAAAAGCCGAGTTACCAGTAACTTTGAGAGTGTAGGGCTGAGTTGAGTTAATGATAATGTTCCAGTTTCCTGCTTGATTAGAGGAATTAATTTTCACCATATAAAAGTTCCTAACGTTCTGAATCCAGCCGAGGGAACCGATCTTCTCCTGGCTTGTTTGATACACACCTGTTTGAATGGAAAAAACACAAGACAGAAACAATATTTATTACACTCCAGTATTAATATCAATAAATCATTCATTCATTCATTATCTTCCACTTTATCCTCTATTAGGGTCGCGGGGGGGTTCCCCATGCACATCCAGGGGAGAACGTTTCGGGCGCTGGGCAGATACACCCAGGACAGGGAGCCAATTTATTGCTGGGCACACACACTCACACAGACACACACACATACACAGACACACTATATGGGGCAATTTGGAGAACTCAATTGACTTGATCCATGGTTTTGGACTGTGGGAGGAAACCGGAGAACCCGGAGGAAACCCACGCGGACACGGGGAGAACATGGAAACTCCACCCAGATGGGGATTCGAACCCAGGAATCCCTAGTGCTGAGAGGAGAACATGCTAACCACTAAGCCACCGTGCCGCCCATCAATAAATTATAAATTATTTTAAAAAAATTATTAATTCTCACACCAATAGCGTGCCTGGAACTTTTAATTAATAATTACCCAAAATACTGTGAATAGATTATCAGGCATGCACTACACTTTAACTATATTTATTTATATGCATTAAACTCACCATTGGGAGATGCGATGGAAAAGTTAAGAGCCCCAATTCCTGCTATTAAAAACGTCAAGTTTTTGACAGATGAGTCCACCACGAAGGAGAAACTGTCCAATATTCCAGGATTCCTTGCTCTCAGGAATATGACGACCTAAATACAGAATGAATACAACTTAATAGGAAGGTTTTTTTGGAATGTTTGTTGGTAGAGAATAAAAAGATATTACTTTTAAACCTAAATTTTGACCTGAAAACTGATGAAATGCATATATCACACATTTTTTTAGAATTTTATTCTAAACTATCATAATTCTGAACTCAATGTCCATTTTGTTAACCCCAATTATTATACAGATGCAATTTGGTGCCCTCACATTTCAGAATGAAGGCAGTTTGTTTTGTTGCATGATTCGTTATTCCCATTAAATATATAAAATTGCTGAAAAAAGGTATTTCTAATTAAAAAAATAAAAACATTTATACACATGTGAATTTCACAATCACAAAATGTATTGTGACTGCACGACCATTTACACCATCACCCTGTTTACCTGATTAGATATGGAGGTGTTGGATATCATTGTAGTCACATTACTAAGTTGCTCTTTGGTAATCTCAATAAACTCTCCACCTGCAGCCAAAGCCAAATCCATGTAGCTCTGATATGCAGGGTTAAAGACACCCTGTGTCGTGTTGGTTCCAATTGGTAAAATATTTACCTGTAAATCATACGCAGAAAATATTATTACCTGTTATTTAAAAAGGTCACTACAACTAAATACCCCGTGTCCAATTATTCCTGATAGTAATATTACTAAATATTTAGTTTATGCTGTTTTATAATGCTATTCAGTCACTTGCCATAGCCCTCGTGCTCTCGATCAGTGCAAGGACTGAGTTTTTCATTTCACCATCTTTGGGTTCTGTGTTAGTAAAAAGGAAGATCTCAGATTCCATGGGTGAACTCGCAAGTGCATGCTGGGAAAGGAGAAAAAAGTGGTGTATGGAGGTTACATTAAAGAGTTTCGTAGTTTAAACTGTAGTATTGTTATATTCTCAGTTCATCAACATCATAATCACCCAAAGTCCAGAGAGACTCATTTTTGGATTGACCCCACCGTCTGTCACAGTGAGAGCATCAAACTTGTTCAAAAACACATCCCCATCTATTGTTTTAGTAACAGGCCCAAAACCTGTAAAAACACCCGAAAGTGGGGTTAGTAAACATTTATGGTCTAAGAAACACTTTATTTGTAAATATTTTATTCATCAGTATTAGTCTGTTGTATTATCTTATGGTACAGACACTTCAGAGACGATTTAGTGATCATTTTTTTAGCTTTACCCGTGTCGTTAAAGTGAACCAGGATGTAGGCTGAAGGTTCATCCACAGTTCCTTGTCTGTTTTTAATAATAGCAGCAATTGCACTTCGAACATCAGCCATGCTTACTGAGGTGTCAATCACGAAACCAAGAGCTGGTGAAGTCTGAAAGACTCCCAACATTCTGGTCGAGAAAAACAAAACCAAAGAGACACATTAAAGCTAAATTATTATCTCATAATACAAAAAAAAAGGTTTAAAAAGAATTTAATACATCTTATAAGATATATATACACTTTAGAATATATACAGTTTAGAACGTATACAGTTTTTCATCAACCTCTGTTGATGTACATTGATGTTAATAATTATACTTACAAACTCTTATAACAATAGGACACAAGGCTTTATAACAGGAATATAATAATGCCATATAAACTCATTCATTCATTCATTATCTTCCGCTTTATCCTCTATTAGGATCGCGGTGGGGTTCCCCATGCCCATCCAGGGGAGAACGTCTCGGGCGCTGGGCAGATAGACCCAGGACAGGGCGCCAATCCATCGCTGGGCAGCCATATAAACTGAACTTTATAATATATGTACATCGATGTTAATAATTATACTTACAAACTCTTATAACAATAGGACACAAGGCTTTATAACAGGAATGTAATAATGCCTTATTAACTGAACTTTTACATTTTTTTTAGACATTTCAATGTTTATAAGCACTATAAGTAAGTTGTAGAATGTTTAAAATATACACTTTATAATGCATGATGTCACTTTGTGTTATAAAAGCTTATGGCATATTCTTATAACACATAAGTGTCGCTGGAACCATCCATCTATATAAACAGAGGCTTATGACAAGTTTTATAAAGCATTATAATATATGTACATCGATGTTAATAATTATACTTACAAACTCTTATAACAATAGGACACAAGGCTTTATAACAGGAATGTAATAATGCCTTATTAACTGAACTTTTACATTTTTTTAGACATTTCAGTGTTTATAAGCACTAAAAGTAAGTTGTAGAATGTTTAAAATATACACTTTATAATGCATGATGTCACTTTGTGTTATAAAAGCTTATGGCATATTCTTATAACACATAAGTGTCGCTAGAAACATCCATCTATATAAACAGAGGCTTATGACAAGTTTTATAAAGCATTATAAAGCTTTATAAGTATGTTTACAATGCATAAATGGAGCTGGTGAAGTCTGAAAGACTCCCAACATTCTGGTCGAGAAAAACCAAACCAAAGAGACACATTAAAGCTAAATTATTAACTCATAATACAAAAACAAAAGGTTTAAAAAGAATTTAATACATCTTTTAAGATATATATGGTAATCTGTTGATAATATTCACCGTATCCAAACATCCACTCATGTTGCTGTGATTGTTTCACATACCTGAGATATTCAGTGTTACCCACATCCTCACGGATATCTTGCAAAAGCTGTTTGGTGGCTTCAATTGCCACTTGTGCGGCTGTAGTGTGCAAAAAGCCATGTGGTGATTTAAGGTTGTCTTTATTGATGCCTCCTCTGGGTTCAAAAAGACGTGATACATCAAGTGAGCCTCCGTGACTGCATTTTCCTAATATGTTTAAAAAAAAAACAAAAAAAACAAGAAAAAAGACACCAAGAAGCAACTTTATTAAAATTAACACATTTTTTTTGCATAACATGTAAGCATGCATGTATTTATTTAATACACACCGTGTGCTTTTTATTATTAGATTAGATTTTTTTTAAAGATGGCAAAAAAAATCTGTTGCGATCCATGTATCACCATAATAAAATAAAAATTAAATAATTTCAAATTTACATATTATTTTAGGCTAACTCATTTCACCTCTGACTACTTGAAAGTGTAACAGTTTGTTAAAATAAAAAATAAAAAAAACTTTGTAAAGCCATTTATTCATTCATTCATTATTCATTCATTCATTATCTCCCGCTTTATCCTCTATTAGGGTCGTGGTGGGGTTCCCCATGCCCATCCAGGGGAGAACGTCTCGGGCGCTGGGCAGATACACCCAGGACAGGGCGCCAATCCATCGCTGGGCACACACTCACTCACTCAGACAGACACACAGACTTGATCCATGTTTTTGGACTGTGGGAGGAAACCGGAGAACCCGGAGAAAACCCACGCAGACACGGGGAGAACATGGAAACTCCACCCAGATGGGGATTCGAAGCGGGAATCCCTAGCGCTGAGAGGCGAACGTGCTAACCACTAAGCCACCGTGCTGCCCAATGGATATTATTATTAATAATATTCAAAAAAATGACTAGACAATATAAGATCTTATCTTATCTTATCTTGTCTAGTCAGCAAACTTGATGCTGAAAACGTTGCTTGCCATATCATCCATTTTTGGAATTCCACTGAATGTAGACCTTTTTCAGTGAACGTGCTTTTAGTTAAGCAGAACAGGATGTGGGAGTTCTGGCATGTAGCAGATAATTAAACCTGCTGTACATTAAAACAGCTGTTTTACTTTTACTTGTGCATAAAGACTCACACTAACCTGTTTAGAGCACGGATTTCTACTCTATTGAATACTTTTGGAATGAATAAATCCATCAGGATCTTTATCAAAAATGAACATTACCCCTTTATTTAAAGTTCATAATGTAGTTCCTAGTAAAAAAAAGAACAGAGGAGTCTGTACCTGATGGTTTATTTCCGATCAAACTGAAATATCCAGTGATGAGAATCTTCTGTGTCATGATTGCCGGTAAAATGTTTCCAGTGCAGTTGTCATCACAGCTGCTGCATGTCGGTGTGGATTTGTCTGAATATGAAGATTGGCTTTTTGTTTAAATACATCCAAAATAATAAATCTTATAGTACTATTACAACTGCTAATAATAATAATAATAATAATAATAATCCATCCATCCATTATCTTCTGCTTTATCCTATATTAGGGTCGTGGGGGGGGGGGGGGGGGGGGGGGGGGGGGGGGGGGGGGGGGGGGGGGGGGGGGGGGGGGGGGGGGGGGGGGTTTCCCCATGCCCATCCAGGGGAGAACGTTTCGGGCGCAGGGCAGATGCATCCAGGACAGGGCGCCAATCTATCGCTGGGCACACACTCACACACACACAGACACAAGCACACTCTACATGGGGCAATTTGGAGAACTCAGTTGACTTGATCCATGTTTTTGGACTGTGGGAGGAAACCGGAGAACCCGGAGGAAACCCACGCGGACACGGGGAGGACATGCAAACTCCACCCAGATGGGGATTCGAACCGGGAATCCCTAGCGCTGAGAGGAGAACGTGCTAACCACTAAGCCAACGTGCCACCCTATAATAATAATAATAATAATAATAATAATAATAATAATAATAATAATAATAATAATTATAATATATTCATTATATTATGTACAAGACATTTACAAAACCTTTCTTTGATTGTTGACAGCTTTCACCCTCTAGCTGCTTTACATCACACGTCCATTCAAAAATGAAACAATATTAAATTTATATACAGATTTTGTATATGAATGCATATCCAGACATGTAGTTTGCGCAGAATTTACCTACTAAGTTTTCAAGAGGCTGATTTGCTTTGATGAGATTTACATAGGGAGCTCTGTTCCCCAGTTCAATCCAATTACTGTGACTGTAGAAATCCTACATCAGCAAAAAAAAAAAAACAAATAGAACATATTATCATTAATCATACTCTCTCTCTCTTGCCCTGCGATAGATTGGTGTAATAGTAGACCGCTACCATTAAATAAAACAGTATCCCATTTTTTATATATTTAAAAATGTGAACAATTGAAGTTTGCGGGTTCAGAGGACAATAGTTTTTATTTCGATGTGTACTACACACATTTATATGGTTTGAAATAAAGAAATTATTCCAGGGAATGTTGATTTTCTGGGTTCCTATACAAATTAAAAACTAATCTTAAAAATCTTAAATGCCCTTTCGTTTCCAAAAGGCATCAATTTTTTGAATTCCACTAAATCGAAACATTTTTAGGTGAATATAGTTTGTCTAGTAGAACAGGATGATGTGGAATGCTGAAGATATGTGTACTACTGATAAGACTACTGTACATTTAAACAGGCCTAACAGTATTTTACAGAATAAAGGCATGAAGAGATGAATACTGATCTCTGCTCTATTGAAAAGCCTCGAGATAATACATTTTTTTTTGTAAATATAAAAAAAAAAAATAATAATAAGGGGCTGGTCATGAGGGGAGGGGGCTTGCTTTAGACTGTGAGGGAAAACGTACACAAATATGGGGAGAACATGCAAACTGTACCAGCCTACATGAGAATTATATTTAGGATTTTTGCCTAATTACTGTTAGAGTGCTAATTACCATTGTACAACTCAGTTTTACACATTTCTAATTTGTCGAACCTTCAATACTTACACCATATTGCTTGTATTAGTTATAATATGAAAGGTTTTGTTTTACACTGCACTATATTATGCAATCATGATTAGGACTTTCAAAAGACGCTACTGAATATTTATTAAAATAATTCCATTAATGATGCAAACAGGACAAATCCATAAAACCCTATACTGGCTGGAATATGGTTGAAGTCATTATAGGCTGTAGTAGTGGTTTGTTTTCACCTGTAACGTGTGCAGTGTTGTCCCAAGCTGTGTCCTTGCCCCTTCGTAGTTTTTCAACTTGAGAGTGGCTTTTAGAACAGCAAGTCCATTTGTGATGAGACTGTGAGCTTTTATGAAGCTTTCATCATCGAAATGATACTCCGCGTCAAAAAAGTGCGACACATCCACGATGTAATTTTTTTTCTCAACATCTTTAATCGAAGTCTTCAGTCCTTTTGCTGATGTGGGAGAAAGACACAGGTTTGCCACAAACTCTGCTGTCAGAGGGTTTGGCTGAAAAAATGTGCAAAAAGCATAAACTGATTATTATTAAAAAAAAAAAAAAAAAAAAAAAAAAAAAAAAAAAAAATATATATATATATATATATATATATATATATATATATATATATATATATATATATATATATATATATGCGGCACGGTGGCTTAGTGGTTAGCACGTTTGCCTCTCAGCACTAGGGGTTCCCGGTTCGAATCCCCATCTGGGTGGAGTTTCCATGTTCTCCCCGTGTCCGCGTGGGTTTCCTCCGTGTTCTCCGGTTTCCTCCCACAGTCCAAAAACATGGATCAAGTCAATTGAATTCTCAAAAAAATTGCCCCATATAGAGTGTGTATGTGTGAGTGAGTGTGTGCCCAGCGATGGATTGGCGCCCTGTCCTGGGTGTATCTGCCCAGCGCCCGAGACGTTCTCCCCTGGATGGGCATGGGGAACCCCACCGCGACCCTAATAGAGGATAAAGCGGGAGATAATGAATGAATGAATATATGGCGGCACGGTGGCTTAGTGGTTAGCATGTTCTCCTCTCAGCACTAGGGATTCATGGTTCAAATCCCCATCTGGGTGGAGTTTCCATGTTCTCCCCGTGTTCGCATGGGTTTCCTCCGGGTTCTCCAGTTTCCTCCCACAGTCCAAAAACATGGATCAAGTCAATTGAATTCGCAAAAAAATTGCCCCATATAGAGTGTGTATGTGTGAGTGAGTGTGTGCTCAACGATGGCTTGGCGCCCTGTCCTGGGTGTATCTGCCCAGCGCCCGAGACGTTCTCCCCTGGATGGGCATGGGGAACCCCACCTTGACCCTAATAGAGGATAAAGCGGGAGATAATGAATGAATGAAGGAATGAATATATATATATATATTGTCAGAAGGTTGCTAAATTGCAGGAGTAGGATTAAGAATGTGGTGATGGAAGACATGCAGGTGGTTGGAGTGACAGAGCAGGATACTCAGGATGTGGCAAGATAAGGTACTGTGGCAACAAAAACAAGAAAAAGAAGAACAATGCCAAATAAAATGTCTGGTCCTTATCATACTTTCAGTTTTATGAACCTTCAGTTTCCATTTTTTTGTGTCATTATATACAATGCACTGAAGCGGCATGTTTTACAAGTTTGACCAGTCCAATGTTTAGCAGAGTGACTTTCAGTTGCTTGCCTTTGCAGATAAGATCATAATGCACTCTGGAGTTAAGTGTGTTTATACATATCTATGTACATTAACAGTCTTATGACAAGTGTTATGGATAATAAAGCATGATGAATACTCGAAAAAGAATTATGTTTATAATGAATTATGAATACCGGATTCAAAGAAAGTGTTAACAATTATAATTTTTTCTTTTTTTGGTCAAACCACTTTAAATGACTAACTTAATATCCATTCATTCATTATCTTCCGCTTTATCCTCTATTAGGGTCGCGGGGGGGGGGGGGGGGAACGTTTCGGGCAGATACACCCAGGCCAGGACACCAATCTATCGCTGGGCACACACTCACTCACACAGGCACACTCTGTATGGGGCAATTTGGAGAACTCAATTGACTTGAACCATGTTTTTGGACTGTGGGAGGAAAGCGGAGAACCCGGAGGAAACCCACGCGGACACAGGGAGAACACGGAAACTCCACCCAGATGGGGATTCGAACCGGGAATCCCTAGTGCTGAGAGGAGAACATGCCAACAACTAAGCCACCGTGCCGCCGACTACCTTAATATAACTGATTAATTTAAAAATGTATTTAAAATCATCCATCCATCCATCCATCCATTATCTTCCGCTTTATCCTCTATTAGGGTCGTGGGGGGGTTCCCCATGCCCATCCAGGGGAGAACGTTTCGGGCGCTGGGCAGATACACCCAGAAGAGGGCGCCAATCTATCACTGGGCACACAGACACACTCTATATGGGGCAATTTGGAGAACTCAATTGACTTGATCCATGTTTTTGGACTGTGGGAGGAAAGCGGAGAACCCGGAGGAAACCCACGCGGACACGGGGAGAACATGGAAGCTCCACCCAGATGGGGATTCGAACCTAGAGAGGCCAACGTGCTAACCACTAATCCACCGTGCCCCCCTACCTTAATATAACTGATTAAATTAAAAATATATTTAAAATCAATACACTTGAATTAAACATTAGTGTGTTTTCACTGTGTTAAAAATCACAATACAACTTTTACAGTTTTATGCGGGCAAAGTGAAATCGTTTTGACAATCAGGTGTCAAGAATGTTTAAAAACTATAGCATATCGAAGTTCAATCTTGCATAATACGAAAAATATTATAAAGAATTTTTCACCTGCACAAGATTTGCTCCCTGGTTTGTCATTTCTTTACAGATATCTGCAGTTTTTAGTAAAATGGCCTCGTTGGTGATGTCTTGATGGGTTTTAGACAGGTCTTGAGAAGGTTTTATAATGAAAGCTTGAATAATCCTTCGGTTTGCAGGTGAAAGAATGATCAAGGCAGTCAGAATATGTAGTGGAGAAACCATTTTAATACCTAAAATAAGGCAAATCATTTTCACATGACCACATGTACATCACTGAGATAATAATAATAATATTAATAATAATAATAATATATTTCAAATGGTAGATGTAAAAAAAGGTTAGAGTTCATTACCTTATCTGTTCGAGTAAAGCTGCGACCAAACTCTTATCTGCAGTGCTTGTCAAAGCCTCTTTGAGTAGCAGATGTGACACTTGCAGCTAAATTGCTGGTAGTAGATGCTTAAATTGAAATATGGGCGAGGCGTTCCGAATGAAAATATGTGTCAGATCTGTCACAGAAGCATTCACACTCTCATTTTCGGTTTCGCTGTTTATTACTGGCACGTCAGATTTAAATTCCAAACTATTGCATAAAAGGTTCATCCTCTAAAGAAGGCATACAATCATTTTAAAGAACATGGGTGGCTTAGTGGTTAGCACGTTGGCCTCTCAGCGCTAGGGATTCCCGATTGATAATCATCGTCTGGTGCATTAAATTGTTTGCCATCACCAATAACTTATTAAACAATTTTCTTTATTAAGTCTGTGCTGCGGCGGCACGTTCTCCTCTCAGCACTAGGGATTCCCGGTTCGAATCCCCATCTGGGTGGAGTTTCCACGTTCTCCCCGTGTCCGCGTGGGTTTCCTCCGGGTTCTCCGGTTTCCTCCCACAGTCCAAAAACATGGATCAATTCAATTGAATTCTCCAAATTGCCCCATATAGAGTGTGTCGGTGTGAGTGAGTGTGTGCCCGGCGATAGATTGGCGTCCTGTCCTGGGTGTATCTGCCCAGCGCCCGAGACGTTCTCCCCTGGATGGGCATGGGGAACCCCCCCCCCGCAACCCTAATATAGGATAAAGCAGAAGATAATGGATTGATGGATATACAGTATATATAGCGTTTCTGGCGCTGGGCAGATACACCCAGGACAGGGCGCCAATGTATCGCTGGGCACACACTCACTCACACAAACACACTCTACATGGGGCAATTTGGAGAAATCAATTGACTTGATCCATGTTTTTGGACTGTGGGAGGAAAGCGGAGAACCCGGAGGAAATCCACGCGGACACGAGGAGAACATGGAAACTCCACCCAGATGGGGATTCGAACCAGGAATCCCTAGTGCTGAGAGGAGAACATGCTAACCACTAAGCCACCGTGCCGCCTATATATATATAGAAGATAATGGATGGATGGATATATATATATATATATATATATATATATATATATATATATATATATATATATATATATATATATATATATATATATATATAGAAAGCCTAAGGGAAATGGGACAAAGAGAGAATTTAAGGTGAAAACATTTAACACAGGAATTAACAATGTGAATTAACATGTAAACATAGGACTAAATGGTAAATGAATATAAAAGTAGAGCAAGTAAATGTTTGTAAATCCAGGTACATTTTAAAAAGTAAATTAAAAATTCCAGTCGTCAGTTTATTTTAGGGCCAACACACAGATAAAAAGATTAAAAAGCATTAATTACCTCTTTAAAAAAGACTGCATGCATAGTAGTACATAATGCCTTATAAGAACTTCTAAATGCTATTTGTAAACATTAATTAAAGTGTAATTATCTTGTTTTGAGAAAGAATGTCATCTAAACAATGTGTGTGCTCAGTGAGAGAGAAAGATTGGCACCCTGTCGACCGAAATATTCTCCCCGGATGGGCATGAAGAAAATGGCAAACTATTCCTCAAACTATTTGACTAAAGCCCCAGGGACCTGTGACCGTTCCACCAAAATACAATGCACACAAATCTATTCTTCCTTAATGTTTCCAATTCCAAATCCATAAATCTGGATATTTGGGTTCCAATACAATTGTAAATCTTAAACTGTCCTAAAGGGGCGGCACGGTGGCTTAGTGGTTAGCACGTTCACCTCTCAGCACTAGGGATTCCCGGTTGGAATCCCAATCTGGGTGGAGTTTCCACGTTCTCCCCGTGTCCGCGTGGGTTTCCTCCGGGTTCTCCGCTTTCCTCCCACAGTCCAAAAACAGGGATCAAGTCAATTGAGTTCTCCAAACTGCCCCGTATAGAGTGTGTTTGTGTGAGTGAGTGTGTGCCCAGCGATGGATTGGCACCCTGTCCTGTCCTGGGTGTATCTGCCCAGCGCCCGAGACGTTCTCCCCTGGATGGGCATGGGGAACCCCACCGCGACCCTAATAGAGGATAAAGCAGAAGATAATGGATTGATGGATATACAGGATATACAGTATATATAGCTTTTCTGGCGCTGGGCAGAAAAAGGGCGCCAATCTATCGCTAGGCACACACTCACTCACACACACAAACACACTCTACATGGGGCAATTTGGAGAACTCAATTGACTTGATCCATGTTTTTGGGAGGAAACCAGAGAACCCGGAGGAAACCCACGCGGACACGAGGAGAACATGGAAACTCCACCCAGATGTGTGGTATGTGCAGTGGTTAGGCTGTTGGGCTATCAAGCTAAAGGTTGTTAATTAATAATTAACCAAAATTAATAAAATATTGCTACATATAAAGTGAAATCAGTGGTACAGATATTTACTTGCAAATTGCTAATAATACTTTTTGAAGTAAGTACACCTGGGATAAGTGTGGGTAAAAATAATGTATTTGATAAAATCTACCACAGTTTATTTAAATTCTATTCATACTGCAGTTAAATGTTGTTTTTTTATACATTTAGAAAATAGGGGTAGAGTTTAATTATAAAACTAAAACCTCTAAACTCCTGATGGTGACAATGCGACCACAAGATGGCGACAAAAACCTTCTCAAAAAGGTGCACTAATAAGCCTTTTTTATAAATAAAGGGATGAAAGGGCAGAATTGAGGCAAATGTCAAAACAGCAAATGATGGACAAACCTTCTAAGAAACTTGCAGCATGTATGTTCTCTATATTTACCACCGCTGTACTTACTTGTGTAATGTATGTACAATGTCAGACTTAGTGTTGTGCAAAGTTTAAGCACAATGGTTTCAACTTTACAGTTTATTCCATTAACTTCTGGCAGAGAATGGTTTGGGCGCTGAGCAGATACAATCAGAGCAGGGCATCGATCTCTCTCACTATATAGGGGCAATTTAGAGCAACCTGTAGGAGGAAACCGAAGAACTCGGAGTCAATATTGATTCAGATCTCTCCCTCACAAACAACATTGGAATATTGTTAGGACATTTCGACATTAGTCTCTATCTAAATTGCCCCTATATAGTGTGTGTAAGTAATTCATTTATTCATTATCTTTCGCTTTATCCTCTGTTAGGGTCGCAGGGGGGTTCCCCATGCCCATCCAGGGGAGAACGTTTCGGGCGCTGGGCAGATACACCCAGGACAGGGTGCCAATCCATCGCTGGGCACACACTCACTCACACAGACACACACTATGGGGCAATTTTGGAGAACTCAATCGAATTTGTTTTTTTTTTTGTATGTTAAAGTGCATCAGGAGGAGATGTGGCATACATTCATTCATTATTTCCTGCTTTATCCTCTATTAGGGTCGCGGGGGGTTCCCCATGCCCTTCCAGGGGAGAACGTTTCGGGCGCTGGGCAGATACACCCAGGACAGGGCGCCAATCTATCACTGGGCACACACACACTCACACACACACACTCTATATGGGGCAATTTGGAGAACTCAATCAACTTGATCCCTGTTTTTGGATTGTGGGAGGAAACCGGAGAACCCGGAGGAAACCCATGCGGACACGGGGAGAACATGGAAACTCCACCCAGATGGGGATTCGAACCGGGAATCCCTTGCGCTGAGAGGAGAACGTGCCGACCACTAAGCCACCGTGCCGCCGCGCCCTACACTTCGTTTTCCAAAGTTACCCCCGGCTTGTTCTCTGCGCTGTGGTGGTGTGTTTTTACTCTATAATCCTTCACCAGTGCTATATGTTCTGCAATGCCGAAACAATCAAAAAACAATGTATGCCATATGGGCGGCACGTTCTCCGCGCAGCGCTAGGGATTCCCGGTTCGAATCCCCATCTGGGTGGAGTTTCCATGTTCTCCCCGCGTCCACGTGGGTTTCCTCCGGGTTCTCTGGTTTCCTCCCACAGTCCAAAAACATGGATCAAGTCAATTGAGTTCTCCAAATTGCCCCATATAGAGTGTGTCTGTGTGAGTGAGTGAGTGCCCAGCGATGGATTGCCCCCTGTCCTGGGTGTATCTGCCCAGCACCCGAAACGTTCTCCCCTGGATGGGCATGGGGAACCCCCCCGCGACCCTAATATAGGATAAAGCGGATGATAATGAATGAATGAATGAATGTATGCCACATCTTCTCCTGATGCACTTTAACATACAAAAAAAAAAACAAGGTGGGGGAAAAATGTAAGCACTGAAACCAGCTCAGCAAATGATCGTGATTAATAATTCCGTATTTCTTTTACTTACTGGCTGCTGTCGTTGCCTCACTTATGAAATTACAGCTGAAAAACTATATTTGTGATTTTTTTTATATGTTAAAAGACAAAAAAAAGTGACTTTCAAGGAGGTGTAAGAATTTTCTATAGGCCCCGTCAATCAGGAAGGGATTAAAGGGGATAAAAGACAACAATACCCACACATGCCATCACTGTTTTGTTTTCAGAAGGCTACTACAGCTGCAAAGCAAACAGAAGCAACTTCCAAATGATAACCTATGACGTAATGGTATCTTATAATTTGATGCCTGAAGAACTTTCGACACAACAGCCAAGCATTACACGATTACATAGCTTTTCACTGTTTACATCTACACCCTCCGCCTAACGAACTCCAACAAAGATTAAAGTGTACGTTCTAATTATAGCACGCAGCATTTTTTTTTTTGGATTGTCATGCACTTCGCATAGCCCGTCACACCGGTTTGCTCAGATCCACAACGTCACCGCGAATCCAAACAACATGAATTTCACAGGTTTCGACACAATGACAAATCTCCATACTGTTTATAAAGGACCTGCTCTCGTTTAGTCCCCCAGAGACAAGCTTCTCTCAGGTAAGAACGCTTCTCATTACGACAGACGGTGTTCTAGGCATACGTGTACTAGGTCCAGCTTTAATAAGTAGAAGTATTGAAGGATTGGTGTTGTTGAATATTTACTAGTAAGCACCCCAGTGATGTATAGTTATGTATAGTGTGCTTTTCCTAATTTGTCATTTATAGCTTGTATACCTAGAAGTAGGTTTAATATTCGTATTTTGCACCCATACACACAGACACCGACTCTCCACAAAGGAAATAACGACCCTAATTGATAACCAAACTTACATAACAGCGCTGTGATCCCTTTGTTTACATATTTAATTTGTGTACTATTAGTACGCTAGATTATTTTCCTGGGCAATAATGCTTTTTAAGCTGTGTAGGGCAACTATAATAATCTATTGCCTATAATTTACCTCAGACACATATATGTTTACACACACATGTACATATATATATATATATATATGTGTGTGTGTGTGTGTGTGTGTGTGTGTGTGTGTGTGGGCGGCATGGTGGCTTAGTGGTTAGCACGTTCTCCTCTCAGTGCTAGGGATTCCTTCGAATCCCCATCTGGGTGGAGTTTCCATGTTCTCCCCGTGTCCATGTGGGTTTCCTCCGGGTTCTCCGCTTTCCTCCCACAGTCCAAAAACATGGATCAAGTCAATTGAGTTCTCCAAATTGCCCCATGTAGAGTGTGTCTGTGTGAGTGTGTCCAGTGATAGATTGGCGTCCTGTCCTGGGTGTATCTGCCCAGCGCCCGAAACGTTCTCCCCTGGATGGGTATGGGGAACCCCACCGCGACCCTAATAGAGGATAAAGCGGAAGATAATGGATGAATGAAAGGATGTGTGTGTGTGTGTTTGTGTGTGTGTATATATATATATATATATATATATATATATATATATATATATATATATATATATATATGGATATATATATGGATATGTGTATGTAAACATATATGTGTCTGAGGTCAATTATAGGTAATATATTATTATAGTTGCCCTATATATATATATATATATATATATATATATATATATATATATATATATATATATATATATATATATATATATATATAGTAGTTCATTCCATTGTACGCTGTGCAATGACAATAATGGCTTAATATCTTATCTTAATAACAACTATATTACATTTAGTCAAATGTTTATTATAATGTAGATTTCAGACCAGTCGGACCTCATGGCACTTCCAGTATATTTACTACAAGTACCAGTTTGCTCTTAGATCTTAAATCTATATATACTATAGTAGGAGGAGAAATGGTGATACTAAATTACTCCATTTATATGAAGATGTCTGTGTAAATGTATTTGCCTGCCTGCCCTGTCTCGATGTTTTCTTGTCTTTCACCCGCTGAGCAATGAATGCACTCCAGCACAATTGCCATTCAGTAAATGTAGGGGAAGTATGGGTGTCTCCAACATAGTCACATTTACATTAAATTAGTAATTTCTGCATTAAAACAATAATTCAAAGATACTACACTATATAGAGAGACACTGAGAATGATGACTGTACTGCAGCTGTTTTAATGACGATGTATCAGCTTACTTCTTACATTCCAAACCTGTTTGTTTTTCTTTTTCTGATAGGGGTATGGGTGGTTGTCAGACTTCTCAACCTTCCTCGTGAGTAACAAACACCTACACCATCTTCACCAGGGGTTATCTGCTAATCTGGAAATTCCCCATTAAAAAAATATCAGATTTCCAAACCTTCAATCTTTCATTTTGGCACTGGGACTGAGCAGCTTCACTATTTACTATATGTTTTCCATGCTTTGTAAGAGGCTCTGCATCTGCCTTTAGTCCATTGTATGCTTAACATTTACATGATAATAAGTTCTCAGATGCTCGGTTTCACTCTTTACTGCTGCTGCTTTGCAAATTCTTCTCATTTTATTAACAGTATCTGTGTAAAGCTCGAGCTCTACCACCCCTCAGGCATTTTACTATATGAAGTCTTTATTATACTAACATGCACCTGTTAATATACCCACTGATTTACTTACACGTCTTTACCCATTCAGCCATTTTTGAGGCTGTTTATTTGAATCTGGGTCAAAAGTAGCGAGTTGGCTCAGCCAATCAGATTTAAGGACCGGAACTACCCATTTTTATAATTAGCACTAACATATGTCTACTAACTGTTGACCTGTTGTGCTTTATTTACATATTTTGGTTGGCCAATAGGGGTGACACGGTGGCTTAGTGGTCAGCACATTCTCCTCTCAGCACTAGGGATTCCCGGTTCGAGTTTCCATGTTCTCCCCGTGTCCCCGTTTCCTCCCACAGTCCAAAAACATGGATCAAGTCAACTGAGTTCTCCAAATTGCCCCATATAGAGTGTGTATGTGTGAATGAGTGTGTGCCCAGCGATAGATTGGCGCCCTGTCCTTGGTGTATCTGCCCAGCGCCCGAAACGTTCTCCCCTGGATGGGCATGGGGAACCCCCCCCCCCCCCCCCGCGACCCTAATATAGGATAAAGTGGAAGATAATGAATGAATGAATGAATATGTATACTAACTGTGGACCTGTTGTGCTTTGAGACATACATTTACATATTTTGGTTTACCAATGGGGGCGGCACGGTGGCTTAGTGGTTAGGACGTTCTCCTCTCAGCACTAAGGATTCCCGGTTGGATTCGCCATCTGAGTGGAGTTTCCATGTTCTCCCCGTGTCCGTGTGGGTTTCCTCTGGGTTCTCTGGGTTCTCCGGTTTCCTCCCACAGTCTAAAAACATGGATCAAGTCAATTGAGTTCTCTAAATTGCCCCATATAGAGTGTGTCTGTGTGAGTGAGTGTGTGCCCAGCGATGGATTGGCGTCCTGTCCTGGGTGTATCTGCCCAGCGCCCGAAACGTTCTCCCCTGGATGGGCATGGGGAACCCCCCCCACGACCCTAATATAGGATAAAGTGGAAGATAATGACTGAATGAATGAATGAATGGTTTGCCAATGGACCACCAGTGCCATATCTCAGCCAGAAGTGACTTGCATCTTGCTAATTGGATAAAATAAACATTGTAAAACAAAAAAAAAATTGTACGGATTATATTATTGACAACTAAAAATGAACGAAAGCTTTTATTTAAATTGATTACTTCATTAGATTTTAAATACCGAGTGATATTCTGTTCATACAACCATCTTTTGTCACTTTCCTTTTCGTCTTTTTCTTACAGCGAGCCCATAATGCCTCCACCTGTATACATTCCACGTCAGGAGATGGAGGACATGGGCTCCTACACCAACCCAGTGAGGTTTTTAAATCAGGATTACGGAGAACTGCATAGAGACTATATTCAGCACAGAGCGAGATTTATCGACGATACGTTTCCTCCTGATGAGCGCTCCATCGGTGAGGGACTGCTGCCAGACCACATGATCAATAAAGTCGAGTGGATCAGACCGACAGTGAGTGATCGACGTTATCAAATTTACAAATTTGGTGTTAAATTAAATTCATTCATTCATTATCTCCCGCTTTATCCTATATTAGGGTCGCGGTGGGGTTCCCCATGCCCATCCAGGGGAGAACGTTTCGGGCGCTGGGCAGATACACCCAGGACAGCGCGCCAATCTATCGCTGGGCACACACTCACTCACACAGACACACTCTATATGGGGTAATTTGGAGAACTCAATTGACTTGATCCATGTTTTTGGACTGTGGGAGGAAACCGGAGAACCCGGAGGAAACCCATGTGGACACGGGGAGCACATGGAAACGCCACCCAGATGAGGATCCGAACCGGGAATCCCTAGCGCTGAGAGGAGAACATGCTAAACACTAAGCCACCCTGTTTAATTAAATTGTGATCTGTAATATGTATCAATTTTTCTTTTGGCAGAAACTGGAACCGGATCCTCATCTGATTGTAGGTGAAGAGTCGCGGTTTGACTTTGCTCAAGGTGAACTAGGTAAGTTGATGTAATCTGGTAGGAATTGTTTCCTAAGCTAGGATAATTTGAGATTTATGCAATGATACGAGTTAGCATGTTCTCCTCTCAGTGCTGGGGATCCAGGGTCAAATCCCAATCTGGGTGGAGTTTCCATGTTCTCCCTGTGTCTGTGTGGATTTCCTCCAGGTTCATCGGTATTGGCTGCTCTAAATTGCCCTATAGAGTGTGTATGTGTGTGTGTGTGTGAAAGTGCGTGCCCAGTGATGGATTGGTGCACTTCTCAGCCCCCAAAACGCCCTCCCCTGTATCCCCCTGCATCCCTATTTTATAGTATATGATTTAAGATAATCTCAAACCTTATGTTCTATTCAAAATGTTTCACCTTTATGTTACATGAATATGATCTATAGACTTTTGCTTCAACCTTTGCCACAAGTATAGGCTCTAGTCACATTTGTTTTCTTGAAATAGCTATGTACATATTGCTGTACCTGACTTTTAATTCATTCATTCATTATCCATCCATCCAGGGTCGCGGGGGGGGTTCCCCATGCCCATCCAGGGGAGAACGTTTCGGGCGCTGGGCAGATAGACCCAGGACAGGGCGCCAATCCATCGCTGGGCACACACTCACTCACACACACACACTCTATATGGGGCAATTTGGAGAACTCAATTGACTTGATCCATGTTTTTGGACTGTGGGAGGAAACCGGAGAACCCGGAGGAAACCCACGCAGACATGGGGAGGACATGGAAACTCCACCCAGATGGGGATTCGAACCGGGAATCCCTAGTGCTGAGAGGAGAACATGCTGACCACTAAGCCGCCGTGCCGCCCTGACTTTTAATAATCATAATAAACCTTATATTCATGAGGGAATATAAACCTACAATGATTGGATTTTGTGGATAGCTCACGTTTGCTTTGTTTAGGTAACTGCTGGTTCTTGGCTGCGGTCGGCGCAATCACGTTTCGGAATCACATCATGGAGCAGATCATTCCTTCCGGACAGTCCTTCAGCAGAGATTATGCTGGAATATTCCACTTCAGAGTACGTTGAGCACACCACCGGTGATTCCTCATCTCTGCAATCAAAAAAATGTATTAAAAAATATATATGCGATAAATTTTAAAAGAATTCATTAATTCATTCATTATATCCCGCTTTTTATCCTCTATTAGGGTCGCGGTGGGGTTCCCCATGCCCATTCAGGGGAGAACGTCTCGGGCGCTGGGCAGATACACCCAGGACAGGGCGCCAATCCATCGCTGGGCACACACTCACTCACACAGACACACTCTATATGGGGCGATTTGGAGAATTCAATTGACTTGATCCATGTTTTTGGACTGTGGGAGGAAACCGGAGAACCCGGAGGAAACCCACGCAGACACGGGGAGAACATGGAAACTCCACCCAGATGGGGATTCGAACCGGGAATCCCTAGCGCTGAGAAGCCACCTTTAAAAGGATTTTTAAATTTAAATTTTAAAGAATTTTTAGTTTCAAGAAACTACTGAAGACGCAGCTCTTTAACAAAAACCTGTTGTAAAAAAAAAGAATAAAAAAAAAATAAATAAAAAAAAAAGGGGGTGGTGCAGCATCAAATAAAAATCAGGTTTTCTGCATAACTTCTGACTTGTAACGTTCTCATTTGTAAGTCGCTTTGGATTGAAGCGTCTGCTAAATGACTAAATGTAAATGTAATGTAAATGTAAAAAAAAAAAAAATTCTATTTGTTTCCGCACAGTTCTGGAGGTTTGGGAAGTGGATGGACGTTGTAATCGATGATAAATTACCCACAGTCAATGGGCAGCTGCTTTTCGTGCACTGCAAAACCAGAAATGAGTTTTGGCCTGCGCTGCTGGAAAAAGCTTACGCCAAGTAACTGTTTACTGTTTTCCTTTTTTTTCAAATAATAATTATAATAATAGGCATTATAGCTATGTCATTAGTTTTGTATGCCCAACATAAGTAAGTTATAATTATTTGACTGCAGTGTCACTGATGTAATGTAATCCATCTTATTTCTTTACCTTGGAGATATTTACTTATCCTCATTAAGTGCTCAAAAGACGATTACGAGATGCTAGTGACTGGACATTTTAATTGGTGGATTATTTTTGGTCCGGGAATATTACAGAGCAGCACTGTGATGAATGACACACCACCACATTTCATCAGATTCAATGCAGGACAATTCCAGACTGTAGTCCATCTGTTTGTGTTCTACAGTATGTACTGTGTACGTCCCCTTTACTCTGGTCTAATAATCAGAACCCCAATAGTAGCACCACAGAGCAGGGATTATTGGGTTGGTGTATTATTCCTATCCCAGCAGTATCACTGAGGTGTTTAAATGAAACTACAGCAGCACTGCTGCACTAAAAACCCCCTCACTGCATCAGTATCACTGCAGAACTGACAATCAACAACCCACCACCCAAATAATACCTGTTCTGTGACCAACAGAGAACAGAGATGGACTACAGTCTGGAATTGGAGAACTACAAAGTCCACCTATACGATAAGTGGAGAGAATAGACGATAGAACACAAAGTTGCATGTTCTAAACACAAAAAAAATCACTTTAAATATGTGGTTGTGGAGTCTTTTCAATTATTTTTCAATTTTTACATTTTTGGAACAGTTTAGAAGGCATTAAGTCAGCAGTAAGGATTAGAATTCCAAAACCTCAGTATCGGTATTAAAAGTTAGCTCATTAACTATATTATTATAGTTTATATATAAATAATAAAGTTTACAATAACTAATTTAGTTTAACCTACAGGGAAGGGGTTCCCCATGCCCATCCAGGCGAGAACGTTTCGGGCGATGGGCAGATAGACCCAGGACAGGGTGCCAATCCATCGCTGGGCACTCACTCACTCACACAAATACACCCCTTATATAGGGCAATTTTGATAATTCAATTGACTTGATCCATGTTTTTGGACTGTGGGAGGAAACCGGAGAACCCGGAGGAAACCCACGCGGACACGGGGAGAACATGGAAACTCCACCCAGATGGGGATTCGAACCGGGAATCCCTAGTGCTGAGAGGCGAACGTGCTAAAACACTAAGCCACTGTGCCGCCCTTCTTTAAAAAAAAAAAAAAAAAAAAAAAAAAAAAAAAAAAAAAAATACATATATATATATATATATATTATAAATATATACCCAGCGATGGATTGGCGCCCTGTCCTGGGTGTATCTGCCCAGCGCCCGAGACGTTCTCCCCTGGATGGGCATGGGGAACCCCACCGCGACCCTAATAGAGGATAAAGCGGGAGATAATGAATGAATGAATATATTATAAATATATATATATATATATATATATATATATATATATATATATATATGTGTGTGTGTGTGTGTGTGTGTGTGTGTGTTCAGAGTATGTGGTTCCTATGCAGATCTAAAGGGTGGATTCATATCAGAGGCTCTGTGTGATTTCACTGGCGGAGTCTTTATGACTCTCAGGCTGAAGACGGAACGTTCTGACCACTGGGGTCTCATGAAGCGAGCAAATGATTGCAAAGCCCTTATGGGCTGTGCATCAAAACCCGGGGTAAAACTCCACTGCATAAGCATTTATTCCATTAAATCAATCAGAATAAGAAATCTAACTGAGTATTTCATCCTTTATATAGCTTTTTTAATGGCATTGTATTTTCCGGCTTGTTGAAATTACCTCTATATATGTTTAATATGTCTTGTGTGTTTTAATGATATCCTGCTTTATCTGTTTTTCTAAAGCGTCTTTGAGGTCCCCAATGCGCTATATAACTAAAAAGTATTATTATTCATTCATTCATTCATTATCTTCCGCTTTATCCTCTATTAGGGTCGCGGGGGGGTTCCCCATGCCCATCCAGGGGAGAACGTCTCGGGCGCTGGGCAGATACACCCAGGACAGGGCGCCAATCCATCGCTGGGCACACACTCACTCACACAGACACACTCTATATGGGGCAATTTGGAGAATTCAATTGACTTGATCCATGTTTTTCGGACTGTGGGAGGAAACCGGAGAACCCAGAGGAAACCCACGCGGACACGGGGAGAACATGGAAACTCCACCCAGGTGGGGATTCGAACCGGGAATCCCTAGCGCTGAGAGGCGAACGTGCCAACCACTAAGCCACCGTGCCGCCAAAGTATTATTATTATTATTATTATTATTATTATTATTATTATTATTATTATTATTAGTAGTAGTAGTAGTAGTATTATATGTTCCCGGTTCCAATCCCCATCTGGGTGGAGTTTCCATGTTCTCCCCGTGTCCGCATGGGTTTCCTCCGGGTTCTCCGGTTTCCTCCCACAGTCCAACAACATGGATCAAGTCAATTGAATTCTCTGCCCCATATAGAGTGTGTCTGTGTGAGTGAGTGTGTGCCCAGCAATAGATTGGCGCCCTGTCCTGGGTGTATCTGCCCAGCGCCCGAAACGTTCTCCCCTGGATGGGCATGGGGAACCCCCCCCCCACCCCCCGCGACCCTAATAGAGGATAAAGCGGAAGATAACGAATGGATGAATTATTATATGTTTCCTTTCGAAGGCGACATCTGCGAACACAGAGCTTGCCAATGGGATAGTAGAGGGACATGCTTACACCATCACCCATGTCACCAAGGTCCAGCCCCCGTTTTCTGACTTTAAAAATAAGACGGCAGAGTTTCAGTGGCTTTAAAATAAAACTGTGATGTCATTTATTTTGATCAGGTAACGAGTAACAATAAACCTGTAAAACTGGTGCGACTTCTGAACCCATGGGGACGTAGAGAGTGGAGAGGAGACTGGAGTGACAGGTAAGAACTCGCATTGTGTCATAATGGCTCTGTTAATCACTCTTGTAGTTCCTGTCTCTTTAGCATTGAGCGTTTGCATTGTTAAACCATACAGGGTGTGATGTGGAACAAATGGCTTAACATTCTGACACGCAGATTAGCTTATTACACAATTGGTTGAAGAAGGTTGTAATGTGCGTGATCAGCATTGTGGAAATATGGAACCGCACTTTGTACAGGATTTCCTGTAGCACATTTCCCAATTTCTTTTATGAAGAAACGAAGAAAAGTATGACCATCGTGTGCGTGTGGGTCTGATCCTTAGGTCTCCACTGTGGAGTACAGTCAATGACGAGTATCGCGATCTGTTGGATAACAAGGATGATGGAGAATTCTGGTAAGTGTGGTTACTTTAAGTTAAAACACGCAGTTCAAATAAGTTAAAGTTAAATACCTTTAAGTTCAAACAAATATACATCAACCAATGGCATAAAACTGTGGACCACATAAGAAACTTTTAACCTTTTACATTTTTCTAGAACCGTAATATGTGTTTTTGCCAGTTATTACAGTGGAAAGTCATTATTTTGAAGTAATACATTTTATTGAAGGAATTGTATGACTGGTGGCTTAGTGGTTGGCACGTTCTCCTCTCAGCGCTTGGGATTCCCTGTTCGAATCCCCATCTGGGTGGAGTTTCCATGTTCTCCCCGTGTCCACGTGGGTTTCCTCCGGGTTCTCCGGTTTCCTCCCACAGTCCAAAAACCTGGATCAAGTCAATTGAGTTCTCCAAATTGCCCCATATAGACTGTGTCTGTGTGAGTGAGTGTGTGCCCAGCGATGGATTGTCCCCCTGTCCTGGGTCTATCTGCCCAGCGCCCGAAACGTTCTCCCCTGGATGGGCATGGGGAACCCCCCCCCCCCCCCCCCGCGACCCTAATATAGGATAAAGCGGGAGATAATGAATAAATGAATGAATGAATTGTATGACAGGCAGCACGGTGGCTTAGAGGTTGGCACGTTCTCCTCTCAGCGCTAGGGATTCCCGGTTCGAATCCCCATCTGGGTGGAGTTTCCATGTTCTCCCCGTGTCCACGTGGGTTTCCTCCGGGTTCTCCGGTTTCCTCCCACAGTCCAAAAACATGGATCAAGTCAATTGAGTTCTCCAAATTGCCCCATATAGAGTGTGTCTGTGTGAGTGAGTGTGTGCCCAGCGATGAATTGGCGCCCTGTCCTGGGTCTATCTGCCCAGCGCCCGAAACGTTCTCCCCTGGATGGGCATGGGGAACCCCCCCACGACCCTAATAGAGGATAAAGCGGAAGATAATGGATGGATGGAATTGTAGGACAGCATGGTAGTGTAGCGGTCCATAAACATGGTTTCAATGTTAATTGGCCGCTCCAATTTCATTTCCGTCCATCTCAATTGCCCCTATATAGTCTGTGTGAGTGAGTGTGTCCTGGCCCGGGTGTATCTGTGCAGCACCCAACACGTTCTCCCAATGATGGGCATTGGGCACCACCCCCCCCCCCATGCAGCCAACATTATCTTAAGCAGAAGATAATATGAGATGTGATAAAGGAATTGTGGTTTTAGTCGTCATTTTGGTTTTTAATTAGTGACGAGGTTCAATTAAATTACATGTTAATTACCTGTGTTGATCTTGTTTGTGTTATATGTGGTTATATGTTCTATTTTAGGATGTCGATAGAAGACTTCTACCAAAATTTTGCTCATGTGGACATCTGCTGTGAGAGTCCAGCGTTTCTTGATGGTTCATCCCCAAACACCTGGTCTACAGTGAGATATAAGGGCAGCTGGGACAGGAGAACGTCTGAAGGTACGACTGATAATGTTTTAACATATTTACATCACAGAATATATTCCAACTAATATAATTGTATGGGCGGCACGGTGGCTTAGTGGTTTAGCACGTTCTCCTCTCAGCGCTAGGGATTCCCGGTTCGAATCCCCATCTGGGTGGAGTTTCCATGTTCTCCCCGTGTCCGCGTGGGTTTCCTCCGGGTTCTCCGCTTTCCTCCCACAGTCCAAAAACATGGATCAAGTCAATTGAGTTCTCCAAATTGCCCCTATAGAGTGTGTCTGTGTGAGTGAGTGTGTCTCTGGGTGTATCTACCCAGCGCCCGAAACGTTCTCCCCTGGATGGGCATGGGGAACCCATATCTGCCCAGCACCCGAAACGTTCTCCCCTGGATGGGCATATGAACCCCCCCCCCGTGACCCTAATATAGGATAAAGCGGAAGATAATGAATGAATGAATAATTAATAATCCGGCGGCACGGTGGCTTAGTGGTCGGCACGTTCTCCTCTCAGCGCTAGGGATTCCCGGTTCGAATCCCCATCTGGGTGGAGTTTCCATGTTCTCCCCGTGTCCACGTGGGTTTCCTCCGGGTTCTCCGCTTTCCTCCCACAGTCCAAAAACATGGATCAAGTCAATTGAGTTCGCCAAATTGCCCCGTATAGAGTGTGTCTGTGTGAGTGAGTGTGTGCGCCCTGTCCTGGGTGTATCCGCCCAGCACCCGAAACGTTCTCCCCTGGATGGGCCTGGGGAACCCTCCAATGACCCTAATAGAGGATAAAGCGGAAGATAATGAATGAATGAATGAATTTTACTATGAGGACAATGGACAATCATTATGGATGATGCCAGTCACCCTCTGCTCTCCCTTATCTCCATCCAGAGGAGTTCAGTGACAGACTGCTTCTTCCTAAATGCAGGACCAACAGACTTAAAACCTCTTCTGTCCCCATGCCAGCAAACTGTACAACTTCTGTTTAGGGGGGGGGGAATGTTAGGATGACAACGAAGAGGTTGGGGAAGTAGCCTAACCACCACCATAACAACAACCAGACTATGTGCAATGACTCTCTTCTCTATTTCTATATTTTTTTGTTTTGAGGTGCTTTCAAAAGCATATTCATCCATCCATTATCTTCCGCTTTATCCTATATTAGGGTCGTGGTGGGGTTCCCCATGCCCATCCAGGGGAGAAAGTTTCGGGCGCTGGGCAGCTACACCCAGGACAGTGCGCCAATCCATCGCTGGCACACACTCACTCACACAGACACACTCTATATGGGGCAATTTGGAGAACTCAATTGTCTTGATCCATGTTTTTGGACTGTGGGAGGAAACCGGAGAACCCGGAGGAAACCCACGCGGACACGGGGAGAACATGGAAACTCGATTCGAACCGGGAATCCCCAGCGCTGAGAGGCGAACGTGCTAACCACTAAGCCACCGTGCCGCTCAAAAGCATATTTTCACAGAAAATTGTACTGTATACCAAAATTACACTCCAATATGGTTCTAATGAATTCTAGAACGTTACTCATTGTTTGTAATCATTATTCTAGACACATCATATATGAATCTTCAGTACCAAGTACAAATCCCTGCATCGGAAGGAGCCGGGGCCGAATCTTCGGGGTTGAATCTGCTGGTTTCTCTCCTGCAGAAACCCAACAGCCGACACAGAAGACAAGTCGAGAACATCGACATTGGCTTCAACGTTTACATTGTAATTATTAAATGCACACATTAAAAACAACTTTCTAGGTTGCTGTTATTGTTTGGTTCTTTGTGTGTTAGTCTATACGAAATAATCAAATGAAGATGTAGATGGTGGTAGGCGGCACGGTGGCTTAGTGGTCAGCAAGTTCTCCTCTCAGCACTAGGGATTCCCGGTTCGGATCCCCATCTGGGTGGAGTTTCCATGTTCTCCCCGTGTCTGCGTGGGTTTCCTCCGGGTTCTCCGCTTTCCTCCCACAGTCCAAAAACATGGATCGAGCCAATTGAATTCTCAAAATTGCCCCATATAGAGTGTGTTTCTGTGAGTGAGTGAGTGTGTGCCCAGGGATAGATTGGCGCCCTGTCCTGGGTCTATCTGCCCAGCGCCTGAGACGTTCTCCCCTGGATGGGCATGGGGATAAAAGCGGGAGATAATGAATGAATGAATAGATGGTGTTCCCAATTGCCGTTTTAAATTGTCGCTATATAGTATGTCTGTGTGAGTGTGTCCAGCAATGGATTGGTGCTCTGCCCTGGGTGTATCTGCCCAGCGCCCAAAATGTTCTCCCCTTGATAGGCATAGGGAACCCCCCCCCCCCAGCAAACCTTGTTCCTAGTATAGGTATAGGAGTAAGCAGAAGATAATTGCAATAGTGTATAGCAATAAAAGCAGAAGTGATTTCGTATAATACTTCATCTACTGCTTTTTGATTTCTGTATCACTAATGTTGTTGTATTTCTCTGTTTTCACAGGTACCAACTGAGGTAGGCAATATTTTTTATTGTAATTGGCTTTTGCTTGTATACTACTTTTATTTTCTGTGGAATTAAAGGCATTAGCAACAGCCATCAGGTCCGGGAAGCACAGTCTGATTTTAAGCCTCAACTTATGTATTTTTCCTTTGTGCACTTGTCACTGTAATGCATGCACTTCCCCATATAGCAAAATTATTCTTTTTGATTTGCATAAAAACAGTAAGATTTATATATTTAGTCTCAGATGTTGAGATATAAGCATTTCTTAATCCCTACTACCACCACACTATAAAAATCATAAAGGTTTTTTTATATATTCTGTCTTAATTAAACATAACCATGGACATTCTCACCTTCTTCTCTTCTTTCCTGTAGCTAAAGGATCACAAGGTTCTCCCGGCCTCGTTTTTTGCCACCATGTCCCCCGTGGCCGAGTCCCAGGTCCAGAATAACACCCGGGAGCTGGTAGAGTTTTTCAGACTGAGACCAGGACGATACGTAATTGTTCCGTTACGCCACAACCATGACAGCAATGTTTCCTTCCTGCTAACTATTCACTCAAAGTAAGAGCCAAATACACCTATAAAGATCACAAAACACTAAACACATCTGGGGTGTTGGATTAACTAAAGGCTAAGTAGCGTGTGTTGAAGTTTTCTTTATTCTATTTTAAATGGAATAAACCAATTATACCTAAAAACACAAAATTTTAGGTGCAATGGTCTTTGTGAAAAGAAACTGGTAACACTTTCTATAAATACGGTATTTATAATGCCAAAAAAATGGGTAGGACCCATACTTAAATCTGATTGGCTGAGCAGTTTGTCCATCCGTGACCTAACACACACCTCTGACCTCTCACATTCGTATAAATGTTTGATATACAATACATTATTTCACGATTTTTGCCCCTATCACATTTTTTATAAACTGCGTTTTGTAATCTGCCCACTAGATGGCAGCATTTGGTAAAGATTATAGAAGTTAGACATAATGCATTATGCCAATTTATAAAGCCTTCTGACATAGTGTTATAACACTTTATGATTATGAACATCTATGTACACTAACAGAGGCTTATGATAAATGTTAGAAACTGTTATAAATACGTCTTAATGCCTTATGAATGTGCTTATGATGCATTATAAATACCGGATTCATAGAAAGAGTAACCGAAAAGGTCCATTCATTCATTATCTTCCGCTTTATCCTCTATTAGGGTCACGGTGGGGTTCCCCATGCCCATCCAGGGGAGAACGTTTCGGGTGCTGGGCAGATACACCCAGGACAGGGCACCAACTTATCGCTCACCCACACACACTCTACATGGGGCAATTTGGAGAACTCAATTGACTTGATCCATGTTTTTGGACTGTGGGAGGAAAGCGGAGAACCCGGAGGAAACCCACGCAGACAACGGGAGAACATGGAAACTCCACCCAGATGGGGATTCGAACCGGGAATCCCTAGTGCTGAGAGGAGAACATGCTAACCACTAAGCCACCGTGCCGCTTTATGCCAATTTATAAAGCATAAAAACTTTATTATTATGAACATCTATGTACACTAACAGAGGCTTATTATAAATGTTAGAAACTGTTATAAATACGCCATAATGCTGCTAATGATGCATTATAAATACCGGATTCATAATAAGAGTAACCGAAAAGGTCCTTTCACATTGGAAAATTAGAAAACCTGCCTCAAAATAATGAAAATTTAAAAGAATTGATGGCTCCTGGGTGGAGCACAGGCCTCAAAAGTCTAAATTAAACGTAGCTAGCAGCGCCATCGGTCTGCCAAACGTGAACAGGATATATTTTGCGACATATAGGCCATATTAATGTTTTCATATAAGGGGTTCTCACATCCCTAGGCTATTCGAGTACTGTATACACAACCGAATAAATGTATAAAGTGTTATACATTTTAAGGGTCTCTGATTTCTCGGATCTGTTTATCTCGTTTGCAGGAAACAGCTTCGATGACGAAAGCTCTGGGAGAAGTTTGAATGTAGCAAAAGGATTAAAACGTGTTCCTCACATCAGTTATCTGCAGTATATGCATGAACAAAGTTGTGAAAGGAGCTCACGGAGTTCAACTTTTCTTTCAATCCCTCGAATAAAAAAATGTAATATGTTGAGAAAGGCTACAATGGTTCTTTGGAATAGCCTTCTGTTCGATTCAGTCAGTTTTTTTTTATTAATTGTTTTCTGTTGGACTTATATACTGTGTTTCATTATTTTTTGTTGATCTGTATTTGTTGTAATATGTTTAAATAATAAAAATGTATACATTTGAATAAAAAGAACATGGATCTAGTGGGTCACAGATGTTCAGAACATGTTGAATGTGAATAATAAGCATAAGGCTTATTCAACCACGCTTACAGTAATATTACCCAATACATAGTAATATCTTTGGAATAAAAAAAGTTTTAAAGTGAAAAATAGGACGTTTAAATGTCTAAATTCATCGTGGACTGGTAATTCCCGGTTCCTCCGGGTTCTCCGGTTTCCTCCCCCAGTCCAAAAACATGGATCAAGTCAATTGAGTCCTCCAAATTGCCCCATATAGAGTGTGTGTGTGTGAGTGAGTGTGTGCCCAGTGATGGATTGGCGCCCTGTCCTGGGTGTATCTGCCCAGCGCCTGAAACGTTCTCCCCTGGATGGGCAAGGGGAACCCCAACGCGACCCTAATAGAGGATAAAGCGGAAGATAATGAATGAATGAATAATTAATAATCCGGCGGCACGGTGGCTTAGTGGTTGGCATGTTCTTCTCTCAGCACTAGGGATTCCCGGTTCGAATCCCCATCTGGGTGGCGTTTCCATGTCCTCCCCGTGTCCGCGTGGGTTTCCTCCGGGTTCTCCGGTTTCCTCCCACAGTCCAAAACCATGGATCAAGTCAATTGAGTTCTCCAAATTGCCCCATATAGAGTGTGTGTGTGTGAGTGAGTGTGTGCCCAGCGATGGATTGGCGCCCTGTCCTGGGTGTATCTGCCCAGTGCCCGAAACGTTCTCCCCTGGATGGGCATGGGGAACCCCACCGCGACCCTAATAGAGGATAAAGCGGAAGATAATGAATAAATGAATGAATAATTAATAATCCGGCAGCACGGTGGCTTAGTGGTTTAGCATGTTCTCCTCTCAGCGCTAGGGATTCCCGGTTCGAATCCCCATCTGGATGGAGTTTCCATGTCCTCCCCGTGTCCGCGTGGGTTTCCTCCGGGCTCTCCGGTTTCCTCCCCAGTCCAAAACCATAGATCGAGTCAATTGAGTTCTCCAAATTGCCCCATATAGAGTGTGTATGTGTGAGTGAGTGTGTGCCCAGTGATGGATTTACCCCCTATCCTGGGTGTATCTGCCCAGCGCCCAAAACGTTCTCCGGGGAACAACCCCCCCACACACACGACCCTAATAGAGGATAAAGCGGGAGATAATGAATAAATGAATGAATAATTAATAATCCGGCGGCACGGTGGCTTAGTGGTTGGCATGTTCTCCTCTCAGCACTAGGGATTCCCGGTTCGAATCCCCATCTGGGTGGAGTTTCCATGTCCTCCCCGTGTCCGCGTGGGTTTCCTCCGGGTTCTCCGGTTTCCTCCCACAGTCCAAAAACATGGATCAAGTCAATTGAGTTCTCCAAATTGCCCCATATAGAGTGTGTCTGTGTGAGTGAGTGTGTGCCCAGCGATGGATTGGCGCCCTGTCCTGCGCCCGAAACGTTCTCCCCTGGATGGGCATGGGGAACCCCCCCGCGACCCTAATAGAGGATAAAGCTGAAGATAATGGCTGAAAGAATAATTAATAATCTTTCAAGCTGTTGCAGTAACCGATTCAAGCGTTTAGCCAATAGCGTTCGAGTATCATTCCAGCGCTGAGTTAAACAACAGACCCGGGACCAGTCATGTGATTTGTTGTGGCGCGTTCTGCGATTGCGCACATTGTCAGATCTATATTGCATACGTGGCCGTGGGCTGTGAGTGTGCGTATGGTTTGTAGATTCGCGGTTCCTTCCACGGCGCTAGCGTTCATCCACACAGCGGCAGGTCGGACAAATTAAATCTGTGCAAAATGACAGCGCCTGCGGAGAAAGGTAAAGGCTTCCATTTAGCAAACACATCGTATGTGTATATATTGTGTACGTAGTTCTCATAAAAGTAAGTTATTTAACATGAACGTCTCTACTTCAAAGTTTATTATTGACGAGCCGCGCTCTACGCGCATGCGCAGTGCTGCCTTTCTTAAGGCTATCTAGACTGTTGTTTGTTTCACCAAAAACCAAGATTTAATTTCAATTTTATTATATTTCATTCCACGAATTGTTATTTCATGATTCTATGGGGTAATATGGGGTGGGGGTGGGGTTCCCTTTCCAGGGAAAGTTTCTCACAAACACACACACGCACACACACTATATGGGGCAATTTGGGGCATTCAGTTTACCTTGAATCCATGTTTTTGGACTGTGGGAGGAAAGTGGAGGGTGTTGAGGATTTTCTGCTTAAACAACATGAATACTGTGTACTGCAACAACAAGCATAGAACGCCCGAGACCTTCCCCTTTCCAGGAAAAGGTTCTCACAAACACACGCACACACACACACTATATGGGGCAATTTAGAGCATTCAGTTTACCTTGAATCCATGTTTTTGGACTGTGGGAGGAAAGCAGAGAACCCTGTGGGAGGAAACCTGAGAACCCGGAGGAAACCCACGCAGACACGGGGAGAACATGGAAACTCCACCCAGATGGGGATTCGAACCGGGAATCCCTAGGGCTGAGAGGAGAACATGCTAAACACTAAGCCACCGTGCCGCCCCCTTAAATCACTAGTTTCCCTTAAATCCCTAATGGAAACGAATGACTGGGAACCAAAAAAATCTTCAACAAAGGATTTTCATAGTCGAATCTGATTCGTCAGATTTTCCCTATAGTCGACTGATAGTCGAATCAGTTAAAATTTCACCACAAGATGGCGCTATAAGCATAGTTTTTAAAAAATAATTTTTTTTTATATTTGACTTGTTTTTCTAGAGCGCCGTAAATGGGATCCCCATGTGCAACTAACTGCAGGGGGAGCTTTATTAATGTGTAGCCTATTGTTAAAGCGCACACATCATTAAAAAAAATATATTAACAGAAATTAGGATGATTTTATTTGACAAAAGGCTATATATATAACCAAAACAAAGACATTTCATGGAAAAACTAATGCTTAGCAGCAGCCATGGGCGCCCCCATGTGGTCAAAATGGTACATTCGACTATGAGGTTCATAGTCGACTACGGTTCTCCGAATCGAATCGTCGAATCAGGGAATATTGCAGCTCACCCCTTGTAGAGGGGCTTATCAACTGGATAAGGAATGCTCATATGTCAGATATTCACTGTGTGTGTGTGTGTGTGTGTGTGTGTGTGTGTGTGTTCACAGTATATTACAGGTTTCTGGTGCTTTTCTTTAACTGCATGTTGACCTTTGGCTCGTACTTCTGTTTCGACATCCCCAGTGTACTACAGCAGCAGTTTCAAGGGGTGAGACACACACACACACACACACACACATTATAAGGCTTACCAACCACATATATGTATTTTCATTCATTCATCATCTTCCGCTTTATCCTCTATTAGGGTCGCGGTGGGGTTCCCCATGCCCATCCAGGGGAGAACGTCTCGGACGCTGGGCAGATAGACCCAGGACAGGGCGCCAATCCATCGCTGGACACACACACTCACTCACACAGACACACTCTATATGGGGCAATTTGGAGAACTCAATTGACTTGATCCATGTTTTTGGACTGTGGGAGGAAAGCGGAGAACCCGGAGGAAACCCACGCGGACATGGGGAGAACATGGAAACTCCACCCAGATGGGGATTCGAACTGGGAATCCCTAGCGCTGAGAGGAGAACGTGCTAAACACTAAACCACCATGCCTATATGTAATTTGTAGGTGTTTACTTATTGCATGTAGTCCAGCAGATTTCTTTTTTTTTTTTTTTTTTTTTTTTTTTTTTTTTTGAATAATTAAATATAAGGTGGCACGGTGGCTTAGTGGTTTAGCATGTTCTTCTCTCAGCGCTAGGGATTCCCGGTTCGAATCCCCATCTGAGTGGAGTTTCCATGTTCTCCCCGTGTCCCCGTGGGTTTCCTCCGGGTTCCCTCCGGGTTCTCCGCTTTCCTCCCACAGTCTAAAAACATGGATCAAGTCAATTGAGTGCTTCAAATCGCCCCATATAGAGTGTGTCTGTGTTTGTCGCCCTGTCCTGGGTGTATCTGCCCAGCGCCCGAAACGTTCTCCCCTGGATGGGCATGGGGAACCCCCCCCCCCGCGACCCTAATAGAGGATAAAGCGGAAGATAATGGATGAATGAATAATTAAATCTAACCTTGTTTTATATGCTGTATAGAACCTGACATGTGACAACTCTACAATGCTGAACCATACAGAATGTGTAGAGGGACTAGGCATGACGCCTCAGGAGTACAACCTACTGTATGCTATCTACGCCTGGACGTGAGTGTTCTACACACACACACAGAATAACCCCCCTTCCACTTCACAGAAATATATTATTGCTTTTTAAGCTGTAATACCTTTCAGCTCCACTTACCATATAGATGCAGAATAACACTGACCCTTTAATACACAATACAATAGTTGACGTTGTCTATTGTGAATTTCCTGACACACACACACACACACACACACACACACACACACACACACACAGTATACGACAGTAATGTCCTGACTGTCATGTCATTGGTGTTTGTTTAATCCACACAGAAATGCAGTGGTGGTGATCATGGCGGGATTTCTTATCGACAAACTGGGAAACCGCTGTAAGTGCATGGCGTCTCGTGTTTATGTGCGCTTGCGTATGTGTATGTGTGTGTGTGTGTGTGTGTGTGTGTGTGTGTGTGTGTGTGTGTGTGTGCGCCTCCCTAAGTGTGTAAGTGTGAGAGAAAGTGTTAACTGAAATTTAAAGGTCGCCATTAATGTGCTTTATCTTTTCATATTCTTTTTTTCCGCTTTGTCCTATATTAGGGTCGCGGTGGGGTTCCCCATGCCCATCCAGGGGAGAACGTTTCAGGCGCTGGGCAGATACACCCAGGACAGAGCGCTAGTCTATCACTGGGCACACACTCACACACACAGACACACTCTATATGGGGCAATTTGGAGAACTCAATTGACTTGATCCATGTTTTTGGACTGTGGGAGGAAACCGGAGAACCCAGAGGAAACCCACGCGGACACGGGGAGAACATGGAAACTCCACCCAGATGGGGATTCGAACCGGGAATCTCTAGTGCTGAGAGGTGAACGTGCTGACCATTAAACCACTGTGCCGCTCTTTTCATATTTTTATTTCAAATTATTAAATACTTTGGGTGGCACGGTGGCTTAGTGGTTAGCATGTTCTCCTCTCAGCGCTAGGGATTCCCGGTTCGAATCCCCATCTGGGTGGAGTTTCCATGTTCTCCCCGTGTCTGCGTGGGTTTCCTCCGGGTTCTCCGGTTTCCTCCCACAGTCCAAAAACATGGATCAAGTCAATTGAGTTCTCCAAATTGCCCCATATAGAGTGTGTGTGAGAGTGTGTGCCCAGCGATAGATTGGCGCCCTGTCCTGGGTGTATCTGCCCACGTTCTCCCCTGGATGGGCATGGGGAACCCCCCCGCGACCCTAATAGAGGATAAAGCGGGAGATAATGAATGAATGAATGAATGAATGGTTAAAAAAAAAATTGCTATTCATATTATATATCTCCTTATATCGTGTGTGTGTGTGTTTGTGTTTGTGTGTGTGTGTGTAGTTGGAGTATTTGTGTTCTCCTTTCTGTGTGTGTTGGGTTCCTCCATCTTTGCTTTAGGTTCTCATTTTAAGGGAACTCCGTACCTGTTGCCCCTCATGCTCACCGGCCGCCTGCTGTTCGGCTCTGGCAACGGTTCACTGACCAGTAAAGTGTCTCTCTCTCTCTCTCTTTTTTTAATTTTCATTCATTTCTTTTTTTACTAAAAACAGGGTTTTTTTTTTAAAGGCAATTAAAACACAAAAATGAATCTAAAGCACAGAGAACCTTAAAGAACATGCCAATTTTGTGGTTGTTGGATATGTGCTGAAGGTGCATAAATACACCGTGTGCATCCATTTCTAATAAGTCTAATTAAGTTTGTTCAGGGGTGGCACGGTGGCTTAGTGGTTGGCATGTTCTCCTCTCAGCACTATGGATTCCCGGTTCGAATCCCCATCTGGGTGGAGTTTCCATGTTCTCCCCGTGTCCGCGTGGGTTTCCTCCGGGTTCTCCGGTTTCCTCCCACAGTCCAAAAACATGGATCGAGTCGATTGAGTTCTCCAAATTGCCCCATATAGAGTGTGTCTGTGTGAGTGAGTGAGTGTGTGCCCAGCGATGGATTGGCGCCCTGTCCTGGGTGTATCTGCCCAGCGCCCAAAACGTTCTCCCCTGGATGGGCATGGGGAACCCCCCCGCGACCCTAATAGAGGATAAAGCGGGAGATAATGAATGTATGAATGAATGAAAAGTTTGTTCAGTTATTTATTTAGTTTTTGAAACGAGACATGGCGGTTAATTTAGTTTTTGACTTTTTGACTAGAAGAATTCCTGAAAACAACAAAAATGTCAACGTCTATAACCAAGACACACACTTTTCCAGTATTATGCTCAGTCTCAGATAGCGTACCAGTTTTATTTATATAGAATTGTTCTACTTGTGGATTAGTATTAATCTACACGATGTTAGATTAATATTATAGAACATTCATTCATTCATTCATTCATTATCTCCCGCTTCATCCTCTATTAGGTTCGCGGTGGGGTTCCCCATGCCCATCCAGGGGAGAACGTCTCGGGTGCTGGGCAGATACACCCAGGACAGGGCGCCGATCCATCGCTGGACACACACTCACTCACACAGACACACTCTATATGGGGCAATTTGGAGAACTCAATTGACTCGATCCATGTTTTTGGACTGTGGGAGGAAACCGGAGAACCCGGAGGAAACCCACGCGGACGCGGGGAGAACATGGAAACTCCACCCAGATGGGGATTCGAACCGGGAATCCCTAGTGCTGAGAGGAGAACATGCTAACCACTAAGGCACCGTGCCACCTTATAGAATATTAGATAGTAAATACACTTTTATTACCTCGCCTGTTACCATTATTGTGTAATGTTACAAACTTAATTATAGTATATTAAGACTATTTACACTAATTTGAAACAAGGCCTAACTTTTTGTTCTGTGTTGTCGGCATTTTTGTCTTTCACACACACACACACACACATATATATATATACAGGCATTTATCATTTCTATTAGACTCCAGAAACATGGTTAAGCTCCTCCACAATTTAAAAAATGGCATTTGTAATTCATTTTTCTCACGTCCTCCCTCTCTTTCAGTTGTCCAGAACCGGATCACGGCCTTCTGGTTTCGCGGAAAGGAGTTAGCCCTCGCGTTCGGTCTCACTTTGGCGTTTTCTCGCCTCGGCTCCGTCCTCAACTTCTTCCTCACGCAGCGGTTTGAGGCTCAGTACGGAATGCAGTGGACTTTGTGGGGGGGTAAGACACAAACACAGAAGAATTAAGCATGATACAGATTATAGCAATCAAAGATCTGAATCTAATGTAAAGTGTGTTTGTAGGTACGTTGTTGTGTGTGTTGGGGTTCCTTTCTGCTGTAACGGTCAGTGTTCTAGATAAAGTTGGTATGAAGCAGTTGGGCCTGGATGGAACTATACAAGAGGAATCACGCAAAGTGGTAAGATATTATGACTTCAAGCTCTTGTATGATGCCAATGGTACGTAGTGAACTGCAGTGTGTGTGTGTGTGTGTGTGTGTGTGTGTGTGTGTGTGTGTGTGTGTGTGTGTGTGTGTGTGTGTGTGTGTAGAGGGTACAGGATGTGCGCTTGCTCTCTCTTCGTTACTGGTTGCTGGTTTTCACCATCATGTTCTTCTACAATGGTATATTCCCCTTCATCGCTGATGCCAGGTATCAGTTATATTAAATAAATATATATATTCATTCATTATTTTCCGCTTAATCCTATATTAGGGTCGTGGTGGGGTTCCCCATGCCCATCCAGGGGAGAACGTTTCGGGCGCTGGGCAGATACACCCAGGACAGGGCGCCAATCTATCGCTGGGCACACACTCACACAGACACGCACGCATACACACTCTATATGGGGCAATTTGGAGAATTCAGTTGACTTGATCCATGTTTTTGGACTGTGGGAGGAAACCGGAGAACCCGGAGGAAACCCACACGGACACGGGGAGAACATGGAAACTCCACCCAGATGGGGATTCGAACCAGGAATCCCTAGCACTGAGAGGAGAACATGCCAACCACTAAGCCACCATGCCGCCCATATATATATATATATATATATATATATATATATATATATATATATATATATATATATATATATATATATTTGGAATAAATAATTAATTAATAAATAAATAAATTATTATTCATTCATTATCTTCCGCTTTATCCTCTATTAGGGTCACGGTGGGGTTCCCCATGCCCATCCAGGGGAGAACGTTTCAGGCGCTGGGCAGATACACCCAGGACAGGACGCCAATCTATCACTGGGCACACACTCACTCACACAGACACACTCTACATGGGGCAATTTGGAGAATTCAATTGACTTGATCCATGGTTTTGGACTGTGGGAGGAAACCGGAGAACCCGGAGGAAACCCACGCGGACACGGGGAGAACATGGAAACTCCACCCAGATGGGAATTCGAACCGGGAATCCCTAGCACTGAGAGGAGAACATGCTAAACTCTAAGCCAACGTGCCGCCCATATATATATATATATATATATATATATATATATATATATATATATATATATATATATATATAATATATTAATTATGTATATATTTGGAATAAATAATCAATTAATAAATAAATAATTATTTCATTAATAAATTGTTTACTTATTTTTTTTTTTTTAGCTAAAATTCAATAAAAAAAGAAATAAAAATTGATATTAAGTGAGAATTTGCAACTTTTTTTCATGCATAACCCTTTACATTGTGCGTTTCCAGTAAGTTTATTCAGGATAAGTACTCAAGTTACACTCAGAAGGAGGCGGCGTACATCGCGGGTGCCGTGTACGACTGCTCGCTGGTTTTATCAGCCGTTATAGGCATCCTCATTGTGAGTATACACACATACATACAGTATACACACATTTATTCTTGGGAATTCTTGTGCTATAAGTGTACCGCGTGTCCAGGATTTCGTCGGACTACGGGGAATCTTTGCAGTGCTCTGCGCCGTGCTCACTCTTCCTGTGTTTGGATTATTGGCCTTCACCTTCGTTCCGCCACTTGTCTCCACCATCTGGCTTGGCATCACCTATTCGTTTGCTGCGGTAAGCTAAGTGTGTGTGTGTGTGTGTGTGTGTGTGTGTATATACTAGGGGTGAGCTGCAATATTCGCTGATTCGACGATCCGATTCGGAGAACCGTAGTCGACTATGAACCTCATAGTCGAATGTACCATTTTGACCACATGGGGGCGCCCATGGCTGCTGCTAAGCATTAGTTTTTACATGAAATGGCTTTGTTTTCGTTATATATATATAGCCTTTTGTCAAATAAAATCATCCTAATTTCTAGGGGTGTCTTCAACTAAGGATTTTCATAGTCGAATCTGATTCGTCAGATTTTCCCTATAGTCGACTGATGGTCGAATCAGTTAAAATTTCACCACAAGATGGCGCTATAAGCGTGGTTTTTAAAAAAGATTTTTTTTTATATATTTTACTTGTTTTTCTAGAGCACCGTAAATGGGATCCCTGTGCAGGGGGAGCTTTATTAATGTGTAGCCTATTGTTAAAGCGCACACATCATTTAAAAAAATATATTAACAGACATTAGGATGATTTTATTTGATAAAAGGCTATATATAACGAAAACAAAGACATTCCATGTAAAAACTAATGCTTAGCAGCAGCCATGGGCGCCCCCATGTGGTCAAAATGGTACATTCGACTATGAGGTTCATAGTCGACTACGGTTCTCTGAATCGAATCGTCGAATATTGCAGCTCACCCCTACTAATTTCTGTTAATATATTTTTTTAAATGATGTGTGCGCTTTAACAATAGGCTACACATTAATAAAGCTCCCGCTGCACGGGGATCCCATTTACGGTGCTCTAGAAAAATCTTTTTTAAAAACCACGCATATAGCGCCATGGTGAAATCTTAACTGATTCGACTATCGGTCGACTATAGGGAAAATCTGACGAATCAGATTCGACTATGAAAATCCTTAGTTGAAGACACCCCTAGTGTATACACTATATGAGTGTGTATTCATTGTGGACTTGAGTGCATAGGGTATTGAGTTTTAAAGTCTATATAAACACATGAGAACCATCCTGTTTGTGTGTGTGTACTCATCAGGCGAGCATGTGGCCCTCTATTCCTCTGGTGGTTCCTCGCTCCACTCTCGGAACAGCCATGGGTTTGGCTACGTCAGTGCAAATGATCGGAATCGGAGTGTGTAACCTTATAGTGGGGGCAATACTGGGAACCAAAAATGGGTAAACAATATTGGTAGCACTATTTTTTTTTATTTTCTAGCTGTGAATATCGGTTAATTGTCATTGTGTGTGTGTGTGTGTGTGTGTGTGTGTTCAGGGATTCTAAGATTCCTCTTTGGCGATGGCAGCAAATGATGATCTTCATGTTGGCAAACACAATTGGCTGCATCATCACGTCGACTGTGCTGAACGTCGTTGACCACAGACAGGTACAAACATATTAGGGGTGAGCTGCAATATTCGCTGATTCGACGATTCGATTCGGAGAACCGTAGTCGACTATGAACCTCATAGTCGAATGTACCATTTTGACCACATGGGGGCGCCCATGGCTGCTGCTAAGCATTAGTTTTTACATGAAATGGCTTTGTTTTCGTTATATATATAGCCTTTTGTCAAATAAAATCACAAATGTCCGTCTTTCCCCGGAGATGAGCGGCTCCGCGGGGAAATCGCGAACGCCGCTCGCGCATAATGAGCGTCTCCCGGGATCCGGCTACACGGAAGCCACAGCGTCAGCCGGTCTAAACAGAGGGAGACGCTCCCACGAGTGCGACCTGCGCGGAACGAATGCGCAGCGACACACCGTGGCAGAAATGCTGATGGAGAAAAACTGGAACACCGGGATAAAATCCAAAAGTAGAATTTCTTTAAAAAGTGGTGCCGAAGCACCAACAGAAAGGGGTAAACGAACAAAGCAACATCAGGTAAGGGAACCACAAATTAAAGACGTGCACTAACCCAACCAATCACCCAAGTGAGATAATCAGAAAGCAAACGAGGGACAGGTGCCGCAGGTGATTGTTACACATCCTAATTTCTGTTAATATTTTTTTTTTTAATGACATGTGCGCTTTAACCCATTTACGGTGCTCTAGAAAAACAAGTAAAATATTTTTTAAAAATGTTTTTTTTAAAAACACGCTTATAGCGCCATCTTGTGGTGAAATTTTAACTGATTCGACTATCAGTCAACTATAGGGAAAATCTGACGAATCAGATTCGACTATGAAAATCCTTAGATGAATACAGCCCTAAAACATATACAGTACATTACTGTATGTGCACACACCCAGATATTAGTCATACATATTTACATACATACATGTTATTAAATTCACAAATCAAGTTCAAGTAATTTATTTATAGAGCGCTTTTTACAACAGTACATTGTCAGCAGCTTTACAGAATGAAAAGCCTTTAAACCCCCAAAGAGCAAGCCGAAGCGACAGTGGCAAGACAAAACTCCCTGTTATGTTGTTATTTAAGGAAGAAACCTTGGGACGACCAAGACTCAGTGGGGGACTCGTCCTCCTTGAGCGGCCGGTCAGCAACAACAGTGTAGGACAGCCATATAAATATATTAAACAAATGTAAAAACTAACAACTGGAGAACTATATGTGAGTCCATTAGGGGGCGTCCTGCAGGACCGCCTTGTCAGGTTCCATACAAATCAGAATAAGTAGCGGGTGGCACGGTGGCTTATTGGTTAGCACGTTCACCTCTCAGCACTAGGGATTCCCATTTCGAATCCCCATCTGGGTAGAGTTTCCATGTTCTCCCCGTGTCTGCGTGGGTTTCCTCCGGGTTCTCCGGTTTCCTCCCACAGTCCAAAAACATGGATCAAGTCAATTGAATTCTCAAAATTGCCCCTTATAGAGTGTGTCTGTGTGAGTGAGTGTATGCCCAGCGATGGATTGGCGTCCTGTCCTGGGTCTATCTGCCCGGCGCCCGAGACGTTCTCCCCTGGATGGGCATGGGGAACCCCACCGCGACCCTAATGGAGGATAAAGCGGGAGATAATGAATGAATGAAAAATTATAAAGGGGCGGCACGGTGGCTTAGTGTTTAGCATGTTCTCTCAGCACTAGGGATTCCCGGTTCGAATCCCCATCTGGGTGGAGTTTCCATGTTCTCCCCGTGTCCGCCTTGGGTTTCCTCCGGGTTCTCCGCTTTCCTCCCACAGTCCAAAAACATGGATCAAGTCAATTGAATTCTCCAAATTGCCCCATATAGAGTGTGTCTGTGTGAGTGAGTGTGTGCCCAGCGATGGATTGGCGTCCTGTCCTGGGTGTATCTGCCCAGCGCCCGAGACGTTCTCCCCTGGATGGGCATGGGGAACCCCACCGCGACCCTAATAGAGGATAAAGCGGGAGATAATGAATGAATTATTATTAGTTAATTTGGTGGCTTGACACTATTGTCTGTCTGTAGGGAGGAACGCTGAATAAGATGACGAAGAGATCGGCGGCACAGAACTCGGACAATCCGAGTGAGAGAGCGCCCCTATTGGCCGAGAGTCGGGACACGGGAGACCAAGACACAAACAACTCCATCAACTCCTAAACCTGTCCACACACTCTACAACATTACATTACACTACACGAACGTGAGCCAGATTTTAAAGGGAAAACTTATTAAGGACTTTAAGGTGAAAGCAGGGTCGTGGAGATGTTCAGCTTTACATGTTTAGTGTGTGTTACCCAAATGTAATTTTTAAAAATGTAAAGTTAATCTTTGTTCCATAGGTGGGTCTTGTTTCTTATACACCTTGAACATTAAACCGTTATTGAGGGAGTGTGGGAATGAGGGAGAGGGCTGGAGCGGGGCGATTGGGAAGCCCCTGTTTGCCCCAAAGGGCTTCATTGAAAATGTTTTCTCAGGTTTTGTTTTGAATTTTAAACAATGTGACAGTATTATACTTTGTTTTTTGCTTTCTGATGTTACGCATAATGCAGAAGATTAGGTTTTCTCTCCTGTCTGAGTGAGCAGGTGTCGCCTCAAATAATTGTGAGCAGAAATATGGTTTCAAACCCAAAAATCAGCACAAAATACTTAAAAAATGAGCTATCTATTAACTATACCGTGGTAATTTCGCTTAATTTCACACTGAAAAAATATTAACGGTGCATTTTTAAATGATTTGAATCCTTCTGAATAAAAATCCCTCATGTTTTTTCATAACGGTTTTGATTCTTTTTTTTTTTTTAAAGGGTTAAAGTGTCAGTTTATAAAAGAATAGATTACTTTGTGACAATGACTAGATAATAATGTATTAATATTCATTATCTTACGCTTTATCCTCTATTAGGGTCGTGGTGGGGGGGGGGGTTCCCCATGACCATCCAGGGGAGAACGTTTCGGGCGCTGGGCAGATACACCCAGAACAGGGCGCCGATCCATCGCTGGGCACACACTCACACACTCAGACACACTCTATATGGGGCAATTTGGAGAACTCAATTGACTTTATCCATGTTTTTGGACTGTGGGAGGAAACCTGAGAACCTGGAGGAAACCCATGTGGACACGGGGAGAACATGGAAACTCCACCCAGATGGGGATTCGAACCGGGAATCCCTAGTGCTGAGAGGAGAACATACTAACCACTAAGCCTTCCATCCATCCATTATCTTCCGCTTTATCCTCTATTAGGGTCGCGGTGGGGTTCCCCATGCCCATCCAGGGGAGAACCTTTCGGGCGCTGGGCAGATACACCCAGGACAGGGCGCCAATCCATCGCTGGACACACACTCACTCACACAGACACACTCTATATGGGGCAATTTGGAGAACTCAATTAAAAAAAAGTGATCCATGTTTTTGGACTGTGGGAGGAAAGCGGAGAACCCGGAGGAAACCCACGCGGACACGGGGAGAACATGGAAACTCCACCCAGATGGGGATTCGAACCGGGAATCCCTAGTGCTGAGAGGAGAACATGCTAAACCACTAAGCCACCGTGCTGCCATGTATTAATATCTTTAACCTAATTAGAAATACTTTAACTAATCATCAACTTTATGTCTGTTTCTTATTTGAACTATTCAATCAAGTACTTAATGAATTTAATGAGTAATTAGCTAATTAATCGAGTGTAATTCTGTCAGAACCAGTGCCGACCAGCTCGAATTCTGATTGGCTGGAAAACTGACCAATCCTAACTTTGGAGGAGGTCAGGTATTTTATGGCTCATATATAAACGTGTGCACGCAGCGCCCCCACGCGGTTCAAAGCGTTTACAGAACGTAAACTTTAAACAAAACATAAACTTTTTTTATTATTAACTTATATGTCTGTTTTGTTTGCTTAATATCATTAATATCAAAAATGTTCTAATTTAACTTAATGAATTTATGCCGATAAATGTAATAATAATGTATTAATAGCTTTAACCTAATTAGAAATACTCGCAACTTCATACCTGTTTCTTATTCGAACTATTCAACCAAATACTTAATGAATTTATGAGTAATTAGCTAATTAATCGAGTGGAATTCTGTATAAAACCGTTGATGAACCAGTACTTACCAGCTTGAATTCTGATTGGCTGGAAAACTGACCAATCCTAACTTTGGAGGAGGTCAGGTATTTAATAGCTCATATATAAACGTGTGCACGCAGCGCCCCCGCGCGGTTCAAAGTGTTTACAGAACGTGCAGCTCTACTTTATGTTAATTATTAAATTATATGTCTGTTTTGTTTGCTTAATATCATTAATATCAAAAATGTTCTAATTTAACTTAATGAATTTATTCCGATAAATGTAATAATAATGTATTGATATCTTTAACCTAATTCGAAATACTCGCAACTTCATACCTGTTTCTTATTCGAACTATTCAACCAAATACTTAATGAATTTATGAGTAATTAGCTAATTAATCTGTATAAAACCGTTGATGAACCAATACTTACCAGCTTGAATTCTGATTGGCTGGAAAACTGACCAATCCTAACTTTGGAGGAGGTCAGGTATTTAATAGCTCATATATAAACGTGTGCACGCAGCGCCCCCACGCGGTTCAAAGTGTTTACAGAACGTGCAGCTCTACTTTATGTTAATTATTAAATTATATGTCTGTTTTGTTTGCTTAATATCATTAATATCAAAAATTTATTAAACTTAATGAATTTAATTTCTAATTTAACTTAATGATTTTATGCCGATAAATGTAATAATAATGTATTAATAGCTTTAACCTAATTAGAAATACTCGCAACTTCATACCTGTTTCTTATTCGAACTATTCAAACAAATACTTAATAAATTTATGAGTAATTAGCTAATTAATCGAGTGGAATTCTGTATAAAACCGTTGATGAACCAATACTTACCAGCTTGAATTCTGATTGGCTGGAAAACTGACCAATCCTAACTTCGGAGGAGGTCAGGCATTAGATCACATATACAAACATGTGAAAAGAGCGCCCCCGCGCGGCTCAAAGCGTTTGCATTATGTGTTTATTATTAACTTATATGTCTGAGGCGTCTATGTTTCGTCTGTTTAACATCGTTTTTCGGAAAAACTGTTCTAATTTAAGCCCGTGGTCGCGAAGCAAATACACGAAGCTTATACATCATGACGAAACCTGCAGAAAAAAGTAAGACTTTATATTCAGAACTCTGCGCGCGCTTTCTGTGTTTAAATACGCGCTTTCTTACAATAAAATGCGATTTATACTCGTTTTATTTCTTGTTCTACGATATAAACACCGAATTTACAGGTTTATAAGAAAGTTTTGGGTTTTGACGAAGACGAAAAAGAGTCTACAGGCGAATTTTGATTTCTTTGTGGTTCAAAGGTCCAAAAAAGCTCGTAAAAATTATTTACTTATATATTTATATATACGATACATATGAAAATGATACGTCAGCTTCTTAAGTGTTTTAAACGTAGTTACTTCAGAGTGTAGTCGTTAACCTTCTGCACTCTCTAAGGAGGAACACTTGTGTGTGTGTGTGTGTGTGTGTGTGTGTATATATATATATACACATGCACACACACTTGCCCTACAAGGGGGGGGGGGGTTTCCCATGCCCATCCAGGGGAGAACGTTTCGGGCGCTGGGCAGATACACCCAAGACAGGGGGGGCAATCTATCACTGGGCACACACTCACTCACACAGATACACTCTATATGGCTCAATTTGGAGAACTCAATTGACCTTGATCCATGTTTTTGGACTGTGGGAGGAAACCCACGCAGACACGGGGAGAACATGGAAACTCCACCCAGATTGGGATTCGACCCAGGAATCCCTAGCGCTGAGAGGAGAACATGCCAACCACTAAGCCACCATGCTGCCCTATATATATATATATATATATATATATATATATATATATATATATATATATATATATATTCATTCTTTATCTTCTGCTTTATCCTCTATTAGGGTCGTGGTGGGGTTCCCCATGCTCATCCAGGGGAGAACGTCTCGGGCGCTGGGCAGATAGACCCAGGACAGGGCGCCAATCTATCACTGGGCACACACTCACTCACACAGACACACTCTATATGGGGCAATTTGGAGAACTCAATTGACTTGATCCATGTTTTTGGACTGTGGGAGGAAAGCGGAGAACCCGGAGGAAACCCACGCGGACACGGGGAGAACATGGAAACTCCACCCAGATGGGGATTCGAACCGGGAATCCTTAGCGCTGAGAGGAGAACATGCTAACCACTAAGCCACCATGCTGCCCCATATATATATTACTTCTTACATAACCTAAAAATGCTATACATATATTTTACTTACAATATTCCCAAATCATTATGTTTACTTTCTCAAGTTCACGCGCAGAAAGGTCCTGATGGTTTAAATCTATATCTACAACAGCAAGAACACCCTCTTCTAAGTCTTCCTCATGTCTTCTTACAAATATTATGTAGTGAGACAGTATATTTTTAATGTCCTCTGGTCAACATTTCTTATTTCTTTGTCCCATAAGGCTGATTTGATGTTGTCATTTCCTATTGGGGTGATGGATATGAAAGGTTGTGTGTGTGTGTGTGTGTGTGTGTGTGTGTGTGTGTGTGTGTGCAGTGTATTACAGGTTTGTGGTGCTGTTCTTCAACTCCTTGCTGACTTTTGGGTCTTTCTTCTGCATTGACCTTCCCAGTGTCCTGCAGCAACAGTTCCAGGGGGTGAGGCATGCACATCTAGAAATATGTTTTGATTAGGGTGACCCATCATTAGGATAAATTGGTAGTATTAATTTATCGTGTGTTCAAATTTGCAAACTAAGCTATTTCTGTTCTATAGCTCTTGTGATGGGCTTTAATCGGTCTTTATATTTGAAACAAATGGCTTGTATGTAACAAAATGTATGTAACAAAACGGCTGGTGAGTGACCATGCTGAAGCCACGTCCTCCGTCAGGATGTCCAAGGAAGGACGGAAGCCCCGAGGACAGACAGAAACCAGCAACTTGCTGGTCGTCCGCTAAAATCGTGAACATCGCAGGACCACTTCACTGGCCTTTTTGCACATCATATATATTTGCACATATATATATATATATATATATATATATATATATATATATATATATATATATATTTTTTTTTTTTTTTTTTTTTTTCATTCATTTATTATCTTCCGCTTTATCCTATATTAGGGTCGCGGGGGGGTTCCCCATGCCCATCCAAGGGAGAACGTTTCGGGCGCTGGGCAGATACACCCAGGACAGGGCGCCAATCCATCGCTGGGCATATATATTATATTAAAATAGTTATAAAATAGTAAAATAGTTAAAAATAGTTGTTAATGAGATGTTTTATTGTCTAAAGGAAGGATGGCCTTCTCTAAATCAGCAATTGTTTTTTAATTTAAAGACTTGGGGGGGGGGGGGATACTAAAATGTAAGGAAAATGAAGAATGACAATGTTAAACTGTATTTATCGTATAACAGCCAAAATTATTTGAATAAAAATAAGTAAGTAAAATGAGTAAAAAAAAAAAAAGTTCAAATAAGTTTTAAAATAAGTTTTTTTTTTTTTAAATCAAAAGGTCCCTATATATATATATATATATATATATATATATATATATATATATATATATATATATATATATATATATATATATATTTTTTTTTTATTATTATTCATTCATTATCTCCCGCTTTATCCTATATTAAGGTCGCGGTGGGGTTCCCCATGCCCATCCAGGGGAGAACGTCTCGGGCGCTGGGCAGATACACCCAGGACAGGGCGCCAATCCATCGCTGGGCACACACTTACTCACTCATACACACTCTATATGGGGCAATTTGGAGAATTCAATTGACTTGATCCATGTTTTTGGACTGTGGGAGGAAACCGGAGAACCCGGAGGAAACCCACGCAGACACGGGGAGAACATGGAAACTCCACCCAGATGGGGATTCGAACCGGGAATCCCTAGCGCTGAGAGACTAACGTGCCAACCACTAAGCCACCAGCCTTTTTATTACATACATTTTGTTACATACAAGCCATTTGTTTCAAATATAAAGACCGATTAAAGCCCTATACATATTTTTTTTTTTTTTATTTTTTTTTTTTTATTATTATTATTAGTATTATTATTATTTTTTTTTTTTAACCTGTAGCTAAAATATTTTTTATCTGCTACAGAACCTGGAGTGTGTGAACGGCACCCTGCTGAACAATACAGAATGTGTGCTGGGACTCGGTATGACCGCTCAGGAGTACAACCTGCTGTATGCCGCGTACTCCTGGATGTAAGATACATACACACACATACAGTACACAAAAATGGGGTCTGATCGCTGAGTAACAGGGCCTCTAGGGCCCTCTAGTGGCCAAATTACAGTATGCAGTTTATGAAAAAACATCTGGAAAAAAATATATTGGATATCACGCATTGATAAGAACGTAAAGGTGTGTGTTATTGTCAATGCTGGCTGCTGTCTTAATAAAATGTCTGGTTCATCTTCATAGGAATGCTGTGGTGGTGCTCTTCGCTGGCTTCCTCATTGACAAACTGGGAAACTATTGTAAGTGTCTGAGCGTGTGTGTGTGTGTGTGTGTGTGTGTGTGTGTGTGTGAGAGAGCGAAATAGACTAAGACTAAATTTTGTGTGTTTTTCTTGCCATACACCATGTCTTTACTGTACCTGACTTATATTCTCCCCATGGGTAACACACTAACACACTAATTATGATAATTCGGACTAATTCTGAAAATCTGACCTATATTTTTTTTAGTTTGCAGAGAGATCTGTAATAAAAAGTTTAATAAACACGTTGAAGGTTTCTTCTTTCTTCAATTCGAGACTCCACAAGTGTTCCTTAATCGTGATCTTAAAAAGTCACCAATTAATTGATTTTAGAAACATTTTATGGTGTAGAGTATAAAGTACAGTGGTTAAAGGTCGCGGACACTTTTCGGCTCGACATTTAATACTAAACCTTTTTTTTTTATTACAGAAAAAATGTTTAGGAAATTTTTAATGATGAATAAATACAACCAAATCAAACAAATAAGATGTATATTTGGGAAAGCAATAATACTGTTAATATGAAATATTTGTTTATATATATATATATATATATATATATATGTGTGTGTGTGTGTGTGTAGTTGGTGTGTTTCTCTTCTCCTCCCTGTGTGTGGTGGGTTCTGCTGTCTTCGCTTTAGGATCTCTTTTCAGGGGAACTCAATACCTGCTGCCCCTCATGCTCACCGGCCGTCTGCTGTTGGGTTCTGGCAACGGCGCTTTAACCAGTAATTACACCCCCAAACAAACACACACACCTGTAATAATGTTTAACGAATCACTGAAGCACGGTGGCTTAGTGGTCAGCACGTTCTCCTCTCAGCGCTAGGGATTTCCGGTTCGAATCCCCATCTGGGTGGAGTTTCCATGTTCTCCCCGTGTCCGCGTGAGTCTCCTCCGGGTTCTCCGGTTTTCTCCTACAATCCAAAAACATGGATCAAGTCAATTGAGTTTTCCAAATTGCCCCATATAGAGTGTGTCTGTGTGAGTGTGTGCCCAGCGATGGATTGGCGCCCTGTCCTGGGTGTATCTGCCCAGCGCCCGAGACGTTCTCCCCTGGATGGACATGGGGAACCCCCCCACGATCCTAATATAGGATAATGCGGGAGATAATGAATGAATGAATCACTGAGGGAAAACTTTAGGATCAAATCTCAAATTGGTTGATCATTCATTCATAATCTTCCCCTTAATCCTCAACCAAATCTGGATTTAAACTTTGATCCCCAGCGCTGAGAGGCGGACGTGCTGAGCACTAAGCCACCGTGCCGCCCACGTTATTCTTGCTTTGGGAATAAAATAATAGCTTTCCTTTGTTACTCAAAAACACATTGTCCAATGAAGACACACCTCCAGAAGGCCAGGTCCAGAAAGTGTGAGATTGTACATTTTTATTTTTTCCTTTCATTCATTCATTCATTCATTATCTTCCACTTTATCCTCTATTAGGGTCGGGGGGAACCCGGAGGAAACCCACGTGGACACGGGGAGAACATGGAAACTCCACCCAGATGGGGATTCGAACCGGGAATCCCTAGTGCTGAGAGGAGAACATGCCAACCACTAAACCACAATGCCGCCCTGGTCTATTTCCATTGTATAGAAAGAAATATCCAAATTTATTAAACTGCTTAGGGCGGCACGGTGGCTTAGTGGTTTAGCATGTTCTCCTCTCAGCACTAGGGATTCCCGGTTCGAATCCCCATCTGGGTGGAGTTTCCATGTTCTCCCTGTGTCCGCGTGGGTTTCCTCCGGGTTCTCCGCTTTCCTCCCACAGTCCAAAAACATGGATCAAGGTCAATTGTGTTCTCCAAATTGCCCCATATAGAGTGTGTCTGTGTGAGTGATTGGGTGTCCAGCGATAGATCGGCGCCCTGTCCTGGGTGTATCTGCCCAGCGCCCGAAACGTTCTCCCCTGGACCCTAGTAGAGAATAAAGCGGAAGATAATGGATGGATGTTCTCCCCGTGTCCGCGTGGGTTTCCTCCGGGTTCTCCGGTTTCCTCCCACAGTCCAAAAACATGCATCAAGTCAATTGAGTTCTCCAAATTGCCCCATATAGCGTGTGTCTGTGTGTGTCCAGCGATAGATCGGTGCCCTGTCCCGGGTGTATCTGCCCAGCGCCTGAAACGTTCTCCCCTGGACCCTAGTAGAGAATAAAGTGGAAGATAATGGATGGATGTTCTCCTCCGGGTTCTCCGGTTTCCTCCCACAGTCCAAAAACATGGATCAAGTCAATTGAGTTCTCCATATTGCCCCATATAGAGTGTGTCTGTGTGAGTGAGTGTGTGCCCAGCGATGGATCGGCGCCCTGTCCTGGGTGTATCTGCCCAGCGCCTGAAACGTTCTCCCCTGGATGGACATGGGGAACCCCCCCCGCGACCCTAATAGAGGATAAAGCGGGAGATAATAGATGTATGAATAAGGGAATGGGAAAAGTGTGTGTTTATTTCTCCCTCAGTTGTACAGAAACGAATCACAGTGTTTTGGTTTCGCGGGAAGGAATTGGCGTTAGCGTTTGGTCTCACGATGACCGTCTCTCGTCTTGGCTCGGTTCTCAACTTCTTACTCAGTCAGTGGTTTGAAACTCAATACGGTATACAGTGGACTCTGTGGGGAGGTGAGAGACACACAAACACTCTCCTGCTGTCTTTCTTATCCTTTTCTCTCTCTATATAAACACACGCCTCTTTATTAGGTATTACATTATACATTTTCTCGTATTGCATCTCACTTCTCTTTGTCTTTACCGTCCATATTATGTGTTTACACATTCCCAAATGTACATCACAGCTGTGTGTGTGTGTGTGTGTGTGTGTGTGTGTGTTCAGGTACCTTCTTGTGTGTACTGGGATTTCTTTCCGCCATAACAGTCAGTGTTTTAGATAAAATTGGTTTGAAGCAGTTGTGCATCCAAAACACACTAATCGAGGAATCACGCAAACTGGTAAGCCATGAGGTTCCTAATGACTAGTGCACAGAATGATATAACAATAACATATGACCTGATAAAGTGCAGTGCGTCTGTGTGTGTAGAGGATACAGGATGTGCGTTTCCTGTCTCTTCCTTTCTGGTTGTTGAATTTCACCATGATGTTCTTCTACAACTGTATTTTTCCGTTCATTGCTGATGCCAGGTATAACACGCATAACATTCTGTATAATTTTGGAAAAAAAAGAGATATAGAGATACAGATATTGTTATATATATATAGATATATAGATATAGAGAGATAGAGATATAGAGAGCTATAGATAGAGAGATATAGATAGATAGATATGGAGAGCTATAGATAGAGAGATGGAGAGATATATAGAAATAGAGATATAGATAGAGAGATGGAGAGATGTATAGAAATAGAGATATAGATAGAGAGATGGAGAGATGTATAGAAATAGAGATATAGATAGAGAGATGGAGATAGAGAGATATAGATATAGATAGAGAGATGGAGATAGATATAGATAGAGAGATATAGATATAGATAGAGAGATGGAGAGATATATAGAAATAGAGAGATATAGAGAGATATTGAGATATATAGATAGAGAGAGATATAGAAATAGAGAGATATTGAGATATAGATAGAGAGATATAGATAGAGAGATGGAGAGATATATAGAAATAGAGAGATATAGATAGAGAGATATAGATAGAGAGATGGAGAGATATATAGAAATAGAGAGATATAGATAGAGAGATATATAGAGAGAGATGGAGAGATATAGATAGAGAGATATTGAGATATAGATAGAGAGATGGAGAGATATAGATAGAGAGATATTGAGATATAGATAGAGAGATGGAGAGATATATAGAAATAGAGAGATATAGATACAGAGATATTGAGATATAGATGGAGAGATGTATAGAAATAGATATAGATAGAGAGATAGAAATAGAGAGATACTGAGATATAGATAGAGATAGATATAGAGATGTATAGATAGAGAGATATAGATAGAGAGATAGAGATATATAGATAGATAGAGATATAGAGATATAGATAGAGAGAGATATATAGATAGAGATAGAGAGATAGAGATATATAGATAGAGATAGATAGAGAGATATATAGATAGAGATAGATAGAGAGATATATAGATAGAGATGGAGAGATATAGAGATAGATAGAGAGATATAGAGATATAGATAGAGAGATATAGATAGAGAGATTTAGATATATATATAGCTATAGATAGAAAGTACTCTGTTAATTCACTTATATATGAAATAACATTATAAAGGAGTTTAGTGCTTTTTTATTAAGACAAAATTTGCTAGGTAGACAGAGAGAGACCAGATAGATAGATATGTGTAAGTCTGCACACTGTGTGTGTGTGTGTGTGTGTGTGTGTGTGTGTGTCTTTACAGTAAATTTATTCAGGATAAGTATTGGAATTACACTCAGAGGGAGGCAGGACACATTGTGGGGGCTGTTTACGACTGCTCGCTGGTTTTAACAGCTCTTGCAGGCATCGTCATAGTAAGTACACAGACATCTAGGGCTGCACTTTCAAATGTATTCTGGGATTTCCTCTGGGTCCCTTGCATGGTTTGGGAGGTTTTGAGTGTAAACAGTGGTAACAGTTTTGTGTGGTCTAAAACATTGAATTATGCTGCATTCGACTGTCACATTATCACAATGTCTCCTATTTTTGGAATCCTCGATCCCTAATGTATGTGCTTGTGTGTTTAGGACCATGTAGGTCTTCGGGGGATGTTTGCAAGTAGCTGTGCTGTTCTTACTCTGCCGGTATTTGCATTATTGGCCTTCACTTATATTCCACCTCTTGTCTGCACGCTCTGGCTCGGCGTCACCTATTCAGTTGCAGCGGTGAGACACACACGCAGACACCGACAAGCAAAACATATCCGGAAAATCCTTTATTATATTACTGCAAGTCCATTTTAAAGCCTACAGGATCTATTTTCATTCATTATCTCCCGCTTTATCCTCTATTAGGGTCGTGGGGGGGTTCCCCATGCCCATCCAGGGGAGAACGTCTCGGGCGCTGGGCAGATACACCCAGGACAGGGCGCCAATCCATCGCTGGGCACACACTCACTCACACAGACACACTCTATATGGGGCAATTTGGAGAACTCAATTGACTTGATCCATGTTTTTGGACTGTGGGAGGAAACCGGGGAACCCGGAGGAAACCCACGCGGACACGGGGAGAACATGGAAACTCCATCCAGATGGGGATTGAAATCGGGAATCCCTAGCGCTGAGAGGAGAACATGCCAACCACTAAGCCACTGCACTGTCTGTATTACAAAAATTATAAGTATATTAGATGGTTGTTGGCGGCATGGTGGCTTAGTGGTTTAGCTTGTTCTCCTCTCAGCGCTAGGGATTCCCGGTTCGAATCCCCATCTGGGTGGAGTTTCCATGTTCTCCCCGTGTCCGCGTGGGTTTCCTCCGGGTTCTCCGGTTTCCTCCCACAGTCCAAAAACATGGATCAAGTCAATTGAATTCTCAAAAATTGCCCCATATAGAGTGTGTCTGTGTGAGTGAGTGTGTGCCCAGCGATGGATTGGTGCCCTGTCCTGGGTGTATCTGCCCAGCGCCCGGAACGCTCTCCCCTGGATGGGCATGGGGAACCCCACCGCGACCCTAATAGAGGATAAAGCGGGAGATAATGAATGAATGAATGAATGAATGAATGAAAATAATAGATGGTTGTTTAAAAAATTAGTGTTAATTTGCTAAAGTAATTAAATAATTTAATAATCTCACGTTTGTGTTGTGTGTGTGTGTGTGTGTGACAGGCAAGCTTGTGGCCCTCCATCCCTCTAGTGGTTCCTCAGTCAACTCTCGGAACGGCCTTGGGTGTGGCCAGCTCATTCCAGATGTTTGGCGTTGGAGTTTGTAACCTGATAGTGGGAGAGATACTGGGATCGGAACACAGGTATTGGTTGGGTACCGATACACACCGCCACAGCCGGTTTATTCACTTCTGTTTTAAGTTCAAGTCATTTATTTATAGAGCGCTTTTTACAACAGTACATCGTCACAAAGCAGCTTTACAGAATGAAGAGCCTTTAAACCTCCAAAGAGCAAGCCAAAGCGACAGTGGCAAGACAAAACTCCCTGTTATGTTGTTATTTTAAGGAAGAAACCTTGGGACGGTTTGTGACGACCAAGACTCCTTGGGGGCCGGGCAGCAACAACAGTGTAGGACAGCCATGTACAGATAGTGTCGAGATCGGGTGACTATTCATTCATTCATTCATTCATTATCTCCCGCTTTATCCTCTATTAGGGTCGCAGGGGTGTGGGGGTTCCCCATGCCCATCCAGGGGAGAACGTTTCGGGCGCTGGGCAGATACACCCAGGACAGGGCGCCAATCCATCGCTGGACACACACTCACTCACACAGACACACTCTATATGGGGCAATTTGGAGAACTCAATTGACTTGATCCATGTTTTTGGACTGTGGGAGGAAACCGGAGAACCCGGAGGAAACCCACGCGGACACTGGGAGGACATGGAAACTCCACCCAGATGGGTTTCGAACCGGGAATCCCTAGCGCTGAGAGGAGAACGTGCCGACCACTAAGCCGCCGTAATGCTCAAATTGTATGGGTGACTATATTTAACAAATGTAAAAACTCCAGGGTGGCACGGTGGCTTAGTGGTTTAGCATGTTCTCCTCTCAGCACTAGGGATTCCTGGTTCGAATCCCCATCTGGGTGGAGTTTCCATGTCCTCCCCGTGTCCATGTGGGTTTCCTCCGGGTTCTCCAGTTTCCTCCCACAGTCTAAAAACATGGATCAAGTCAATTGAGTTCTCCAAATTGCCCCATATAGAGTGTGTCTGTATGAGTGAGTGTCTGTGTGTGCCCAGCGATAGATTGGCGCACTCTCCTGGGTGTATCTGCCCAGCGCCCGAGACGTTCTCCCCTGGATGGGCATGGGGAACCCCCCCCCCTACCCCCGCGACCCTAATAGAGGATAAAGCGGAAGATAATGAATGAATCAAGTCAATTGAGTTCTCCAAATTGCCCCATATAGAGTGTGAGTGTGTGCCCAGCGATAGATTGGCGCCCTCTCCTGGGTGTACCCGCCCAACGCCCGAAACGTTCTCCCTTGGATGGGCATGTGGAACCCCACCGCGACCCTAATAGAGGATAAAGCAGAAGATAATGGATGGATGGATGAAAAAGTAATGAGTGCTAACTTTTCAGGTTGCTCTTGATGTTGTAGGTAACGTTCACACGTGAGTTTGTGTGTGTAGTCATTCCAAAATACCTCTCTGGCGCTGGCAGCAGATGATGCTCTTCATGATGGCGAACGCCGTCATCTGCATCATTATATCCCTGCTGCTGAACGTCGTCGACCGCAGAACGGTACGGGACCGAACACTCACCCAAACACACGTCGGCATCCTCTTAGTGTAAACGCCGCATGTTGTGCTCATGCCTGTTTCTGTATGCGGACATGTACACGTAGGGCGGCGCTCTGAATAAGACGACGATGAGGTCGGCGGCGCAGAACGCGGAAAGTCCGGCGGTCCGAGAAACGCTGATGACCACGGTTCGGGAAGAGCAGGAGCAGAACGAGTCCAGCAAATGATAAAGCCGTGTGTCTGCACATACACTCATAGAGACTTTTAAAGGGATGTTACTAATCACTAGGGGTGAGCTGCAATATTCGCTGATTCCACGATTCAATTCGGAGAACCGTAGTCGACTATGAACCTCATAGTCGAATGTACCATTTTGACCACAAGGGGGTGCCCATGGGTGCTGCTAAGCATTAGTTTTTACATGAAATGGCTTTGTTTTGGTTATATATATAGCCTTTTGTCAAATAAAATCATCCTAATTTCTGTTAATATTTTTTTTAATGATGTGTGCGCTTTAACAATAGGCTACACATTAATAAAGCTCCCCCTGCAGTTAGTTGCACATGGGGATCCCATTTACGGTGCTCTAGAAAAACAAGTCAAATATAAAAAAAAATATTTTTTAAAAAGCACGCTTATAGCGCCATCTTGTGGTCAAATTTTAACTGATTCGACTATCAGTCGACTATAGGGAAAATCTGACGAATCAGATTCGACTATGAAAATCCTTAGTTGAAGACACCCCTATGTTGTTATATACTAGGGGTGACCTGCAATATTCGCTGATTCGACGATTCGATTCGGAGAACCGTAGTCGACTATGAACCTCATAGTCGAATGTACCATTTTGACCACAAGGGGGCGCCCATGGCTGCTGCTAAGCATTAGTTTTTACATGAAATGTCTTTGTTTTCGTTATATATATAGCCTTTTGTCAAATAAAATCATCCTAATTTCTAGAAAGAAAAAAAAGGTTTTCTTTTGTTTGAAAAACAAGTAACATATAAAAAAAAAAATCTTTTTTAAAAACCACACTTATAGCGCCATCTTGTGGTGAAATTTTAACTGATTCGACTATCAGTCGACTATAGGGAAAATCTGACGAATCAGATTCGACTATGAAAATCCTTAGTTGAAGACACCCCTATTGATTTTTAAGTCATATTTTGTACAACTGGTTTGAAATAGTGTTTATGTATTCACGATGTTTTAAGTTAATGGTCCGTCAGTAATGTGAAGCTAGAACGTGTGTTTCAGGTTAGTTGGTGGTCCATGGTTCAATGAGATTAGTGATTATTAGTGAGATTAGTTTGCGTGTTCTCCTCTCAGCGCTAGGGATTCCCGGTTCGAATCCCCATCTGGGTGGAGTTTCCATGTTCTCCCCGTGTCCACGTGGGTTTCCTCCGGGTTCTCCGCTTTCCTCCCACAGTCCAAAAACATGGATCAAGTCAATTGAATTCTCCAAATTGCCCCATATAGAGTGTGTCTGTGTGAGTGAGTGTGTGCCCAACGATGGATTGGCGCCCTGTCCTGGGTGTATCTGCCCAGCGCCCGAAACTTTCTGCCCTGGATGGGCATGTGGAACCCCACCGCGACCCTAATAGAGGATAAACCGGAAGATAATGAATGACCTCCAGGAGAGGCACGGTGGCTTAGTGGTTAGCACGTTCTCCTCTCAGCACTAGGGATTCCCGGTTCGAATCCCCATCTGGGTGGAGTTTCCATGTTCTCCCCGTGTCCACGTGGGTTTCCTCCGGGTTCTCCGGTTTCCTCCCACAGTCCAAAAACATGGATCCAGTCAATTGAGTTCTCCAAAGTGCCCCATATAGAGTGTGGCTGTGTGAGTGTGTGCCCAGCGATAGATTGGCGTCCGAAACGTTCTCTCCTGGATGGGCATGGGGAACCCCCCCCCCTCCGCGACCCTAATATATAGGATAAAGCGGAAGATGATGAATGAATGAATGAATGACCTCCAGGAGAGAATGTTTCCTATCTTTGCCAATCTCTCGCTTGGCACACAAATACACGCTAAATGGGGGCAATTTAGAGGATTCAATTCACCTTGAATCCATGTTTTTGGACCTTGGGTGGAAACTCCAGAACCCGGAGGAAACCCACGCGGACATGGGGAGAACATGGAAACTCCACCCAGCTCGGGACTCAAACCTCGAGGAGAACATGCCAACCACTACGCCACCTACGCTGCCAGTACGCAGAGTTCATTCATTATCTCCCGCTTTATCCTCTATTAGGGTCGCGGTGGGGTTCCCCGTGCCCATCCAGGGGAGAACGTCTCGGGCGCTGGGCAGATACACCCAGGACAGGGCGCCAATCTATCGCTGGGTACACACTCACTCACTCACACACACTCTATATGGGGCAATTTGGAGAACTCAATTGACTTGATCCATGTTTTTGGACTGTGGGAGGAAAGCGGAGAACCCGGAGGAAATCCACGCGGACACGGGGAGAACATGGAAACTCCACCCAGCTCGGGACTCAAACCTCGATCCCCTATGTGGAGAGGAGAACATGCCAACCACTACGCCACCTTGCTGCCAGTACGCAGAGTTGTTCTTTATAATTAGAAAATAAGTAGTTCTAATTGCTTCGCATTCGTATCAAGGCGTTTTAAACTGCGTTCTGTTACTTGGCCACTAGATGGGAGTATTTGGTCGTTAGAGTATTAGACGAGATGGAAAACCATTTTTTAAACATTTATACTTTAAATAAACGCAATTTTGACTCAAACCTAGTTTTTTTTATTATAGTAAATTTGTTTTATAGAAGCAAGGTTGTGTATTATTGTGACTAAATTGTGACTAAATCACAGGACAGAGGTGTAACTACATCATTTCTCATGATTTATTTACGATACTGCACGCCCTCTCGTACCTTATCGCTTTATTTAACCATTAAAGTCCCGTAAACCTGACGTAGTCCAACGGGTGGATCACAAATTTAGTTTTAAGTACACCAGAAACGTCGAACTGTGTGAATATTAATAAAAAAAACGAATATTTTTGTGTCCAAAAACCTCCAGGCGGCGCTAACGATCCCCAAACCCTAAACCTGGCTTATACGAGAACGAAGAACGGCGCTATGCTTGATATCGCGGGAGTTAATTGACCTGCTTTAAATAGCGTAACGTGTATTTATAAAGAAACTAAGAATTATATTTACATTTTAATATTTTTATGAATAATTTGGGGCGCTCGTTGTGATTTACATGCAGTTTGCACTTAACACGGTGAGTATCGCTGACTCGTAGCCGCTCGGCTACCGGCTGTGTCCTAAACGGCGAAATACTCCCTACTTAGTGCACTACCCACGGTCTGAGAATAGAGCCTAGCTAGTGCACTTTGTACGTTGGGGACGTGATTTGAAACGGCACCCGAGCAATAACATTACTGAGGCAGTGTTTACATGTTTATTTCTGGGAATATTATTATAATGATATGAAGTATACAGATATTTAATATCATATCTCTGAATTCACTCTTTAAAGCTTATAAAGTGTTTAAAGAATATTGTTGCTGGCGTGGAAAGCATCTGTAAAGGCAGAGAAAAATATTAATCCATGTAAAAGGGGCTTAGTGTTAGATATTCACAGAAAGTTGTACAATTATTTTGTTCCCACTCAGGACAGAGCCCCAATCTATATCACACACACTGTTTATGGGGCAATTCAGAGCATTTAGTTTACCTTGAATCCATATTTTTGGACTGTGGGAGGAGAACATGCCAACTTGAACATGAACCTGAATGACCACTACTCCACTGTGCCGTCCCTTTTAGTGATTCATTTAGAAAATAATAATAATAATAATATATGTATAAACCTGGCGGCTTAGTGGTTAGCACGTTCTCCTCTCAGCACTAGGGATTCCCGGTTCGAATCTCCATCTGGGTGGAGTTTCCATGTTCTCCCCGTGTCCGCGTGGGTTTCCTCCGGGTTCTCCGGTTTCCTCCCACAGTCCAAAAACATGGATCAAGTCAATTGAGTTCTCCAAATTGCCCCATATAGAGTGTCTGTGTGAGTGAGTGTGTGCCCAGCGATGGATTGGCGCCCTGTCCTGGGTCTATCTGCCCAGCGCCCGAGACGTTCTCCCCTGGATGGGCATGGGGAACCCCACCGCGACCCTAATAGAGGATAAAGCGGGAGATAATGAATGAATGAATATACAAACCTCATATACCAATGTTGCATGACTAAGTATCCAGTTATAAGTATTATTATACTATAAGTATTATGATTATTTTTCCCACAAACAATTTTGCCCATTTGTTGTTTCTTTACTCCATTATTATGAGAAGTTTTTTGTAAACTGTGCTTATAAATTGTGCTGTTTTGTGTTTTAGACGCCGTGATGGAGCCACAAGAGGACGAAGAGTCACAGGTATCACTGTTAAGCTGTGTATAAATAACGCCAGTAATGACAATTGAATCTAATGCTTGTTAGTTGGTGGTCCATGGTTCAATGAGATGCTTAGTGCTTAGTGGTTTGCATGTTCTCCTCTCAGCGCTAGGGATTCCCGGTTCGAATCCCCGTCTGGGTGGAGTTTCCATGTTCTCCCCGTGTCCGCGTGGGTTTCATCCGGGTTCTCCGGTTTCCTCCCACAGTCCAAAAACATGGATCAAGTCAATTGAGTTCTCCAAATTGCCCCATATAGAGTGTGTCGGTGTGAGTGAGTGTGTGCCCAGTGATAGATTGGCGCCCTGTCCTGGGTGTATCTGCCCAGCGCCTGAAATGAAATTATGAAATTCTGTGTATGGATTTCTGAATATTAATGACTTGTAGATAATGGAATTTCATGTTTGTCATCGAAGCTGCATACGGGTGAGACGGCCGAGGACGATAGTGCATTCGATAAGGAGACGGCAGTGAGACGATCTGAGGAGCGTCGTGACGAAGAATTCCAGGATGATCTTCAGCCTGGTAAGTCTAGTGCAGTGATTCTCAATTATTTTCTGTTAAGCCCCCCCTAGGAAGAAGAAAACTTTTTGCGCCCCCCCACACACGCACACTCACCCCCCCCCCCCCGTACATGACAAAATGGGATGAAAAAGTACTTTTACACGCCCACTGTAGTATGATTTGTCTATAAATTTCTATAAATGATTTGTCTATAAATTTGTCTATAAATTTTCTATGTACCCCTATTTTATAACTGTCTCCTTATTAACAATAAGGGTTTCCTCCGGGTTCTCTGCATTTCCTCCCGCAGTCCAAAAGCATGGATCAAGATCAATTGAGTTCTCCAAATTGCCCCATATAGAGTGTGTCTGTGTGAGTGAGTGTGTGCCCAGCGATGGATTGGCGCCCTGTCCTGGGTCTATCCTGTGCCCAGCGCAGAGGAGAACATGCTAAATCACTAAGCCCCCGTGCCACCCTGGAGTTTTTACATTTGTTAAACATAGTCACCCGAGGGGCGGCACGGTGACTTAGTGGTTGGCACGTTCTCCTCTCAGCGCTAGGGATTCCCGGTTCGAATCGCCATCTGGGTGGAGTTTCCATGTCCTCCCCGTGTCCGCGTGGGTTTCCTCCGGGTTCTCCGGTTTCCTCCCACAGTCCAAAAACATGGATCGAGATCAATTGAGTTCTCCAAATTGCCCCATATAGAGTGTGTCTGTGTGGTTGAGTATGTCTAGTGATAGATTGTCCCCCTGTCCTGGGTGTATCTGCCCAGCGCCCGAAACGTTCTCCCCTGGATGGGCATGGGGAACCCCCCCCTCCTCGCGACCCTAATAGAGGATAAAGCGGGAGATGATGGATGGATGGACACCTCTAACTCGGCCAGTTATTGAGCTACAATCATTAAAATCACTGGATGAGATGGCTGCAGAGTGATCGCACTCTTAAGTTCACCTTTGATGAGCCTTTAAAGGTGTTTTTTGTGACACAACTTGGTCAATTTTAGAGCTACAGACACGAAACTCGCCACGTCCCGTTTTCGTAATCCTTTTTGAATAGTTTGGGATGACGCCATTCCAAATCTTAACTGTCCTGAGCTATACACACACACCCTATTACCCGGCCACGCCCACTTTTTACCTCGTTCACTGTATTGCTTTGATATCCATATGCATTGTGTCTCGTACGGCTTGTGTGTGTGTGTGTGTGTGTGTGTGTGTGTGTGTGTGTGTGTGTGTGTGTGTGTGTGTGTGTGTGTGTGTGTGTGCGCACATCAGAAGGCTGTTTGAAGGAGGAGGACGCGGATTCGGACAGCTGTAATGAAGAGGATCTCTACTCCAGCCTGGACATTGTCTGCGTTAAAGAAGAACCCGAAGACGACGAGAACCTCTGTAAGAGGACCCGAGTCTTTCCGCATACAGAACGCTCGTTTCTCGCTTACTGACTGTGTCGTGTCTTTGCTTACAGACTGCGAGCAGTGTCAGTGCTTCTTCTTTAACAAGTGTGACCTTCACGGTCCTCCTCTCTTCATCCCTGATAGTCCCGTTCCCCTGGGGGTCTGCCAACAAGCCAGACAAACCCTTCCCCCTGGACTGGAGATTCGGGGTTCCGGTGTTCCCGATATAGATCTGGGAGTGTATAATAAAGGAGACATTATTCCAGTAGGTGCTTATTTCGGACCGTACCAGGGGGACGTGGTGGAGCGAGAAGAAGCTTTACACAGTATCTACTCCTGGGTGGTAAGTTATTCACACATCCATTCATTATCTTCTGCTTTATCCTCTATTAGGGTCGCGGGGGGGGGGTTCCCCATGCCCATCCAGGGGAGAACGTTTCGGGCGCTGGGCAGATACACCCAGGACAGGGCGCCAATCTATCACTGGGCACACACTCACTCACACAGACACACTCTATATGGGGCAATTTGGAGAACTCAATAGACTTGATCCATGTTTTTAGACTGTGGGAGGAAACCCGAGAACCCGGAGGAAACCCACGCAGACACTGGGAGGACATGGAAACTCCACCCAGATGGGGATTCGAACCGGGAATCCCTAGCGCTGAGAGGAGAACATGCCAACCACTAAGCCACCGTGCCGCCCCTCGGGTGACTATGTTTAACAAATGTAAAAACTCCAGGGCGGCACGGGGGCTTAGTGATTTAGAATGTTCTCCTCTGCGCTGGGCAGATAGACCCAGGACAGGGCGCCAATCCATCGCTGGGCACACACTCACTCACACATACACACTATATGGGGCAATTTGGAGAACTCCATTGACTTGCTCCATGTTTTTGGACTGTGGGAGGAAAGCGGAGAACCCGGAGGAAACGCACGCGGACACGGGGAGAACATGGAAACTCCACCCAGATGGGGCGTCGAACCGGGAATCCCTAGTGCTGAGAGGAGAACATGCTAAACCACTAAGCCACCGTGCCGCCTTTTTTTATATTAGGGTCGCGGGGGGGGGGGGTTCCCCATGCCCATCCTGGGGAGAACATCTCGGGCGCTGGGCAGATACACCCAGGACAGGGCGCCAATCTACCGCTGGGCACACACTCACTCACACAGACACACTCTATATGGGGCAATTTGGAGAACTCAATTGACTTGATCCATGTTTTTGGACTGTGGGAGGAAAGCCGAGAACCCGGAGGAAACCCACGCAGACACGGGGAGGACGTGGAAACTCCACCCAGATGGGGATTCGAACCGGGAATCCTTAGCGCTGAGAGGAGAACGTGCTAAACCACTAAGCCACCGTGCCGCCTTTTTTATATTAGGGTCGTGGGGGGGTTCCCCATGCCCATCCTGGGGAGAACATCTCGGGCGCTGGGCAGATACACCCAGGACAGGGCGCCAATCTACCGCTGGGCACACACTCACTCACACAGACACACTCTATATGGGGCAATTTGGAGAACTCAATTGACTTGGTCCATGTTTTTGGACTGTGGGAGGAAACCCGAGAACCCGGAGGAAACCCACGCGGACACGGGGAGAACATGGAAACTCCACCCAGATGGGGATTCGAACCGGGAATCCCTAGCGCTGAGAGGAGAACGCTCAAATTGTATGTTTTTCTTTACAGATTTATAAAAGTGGACACGAGGAGGAGTTTATTGATGCTACAAGTGATCTAAGTGCTAACTGGATGAGGTAAGGAACGTTTACGTTATTAATGATGTGGACGTGGTAGCTCAGTGGTCAGGGTGTTGGGCTGTCAATCAGAAGGTTGGGGGTTCAAAGCCCAAGTCCACTGAAGTTACCAATGTGGGTTCTTGAGCAAGATCCTTAACCCTCATTGCTCCAGGGATGTTGTGATGAACCCTGTGCTCACCTTGTAAGTCGCTTTGGATAAAAGCGTCTCCTAAATGCCCCAATGTAAATGTAATGATGTTAATATCGTTGCTCGCAGGTACGTGAAGTGTGCTCGTAGTGAGGAGGAGCACAATCTGGTGGTGTTTCAGTATCGGGGGGGCATTTATTATCGCTGCTGTCGACCCATCCACCCGGGACATGAGCTGCTGATGTGGTACAGCGAAGAATACGATAAAGATCTCAGCAGCACCTTTAACCTGCTCTGGAACAACAAGATCACCACAAATGGTTTGTATACCATTATATACATTTTTAGACACTTCGGTAATGAATGCTGTCATTAGATCAGTGCTTCTCAATTATTTTCTGTTAAGCCCCCCCTAGGAAGAAGAAATCTTTTTGCCCCCCCCCCCCCCCCCCCCGTACATGACTAAATGGGATGAAAATGTATTTTTACACGCTCACAGTACTGTAGTATGATTTGTCTATAAATTTGTTCTAAGTACACCTCGTTTATAACAATGTCTCCTTATTAACGATAAAGAAAACAAAAAAGAAAGAAATAGAGATCAACGTAGAACAAAGAATCATTTGATTAACTTTGTTTTTTCGTTTGTAACAGAAACGAATGAAATCCTTATTTAAACGAGAAACATTTTTGAAATGACTGGCGTTTGATACTGAAAATATAAATGAAATAAAATCAATAAATAATAATAAAGTCAAATTCATCAGCAACATTAATTCAGGAGCAGAATTTATTAACACTTTAACCTTTCATTCATTCATTATCTCCCGCTTTATCCTCTATTAGGGTCGCGGTGGGGGGGGGGGGGGGGGGGGGGGGTTCCCCATGACCATCCAGGGGAGAACGTCTCGGGCGCTGGGCAGATACACCCAGGACAGGGCGCCAATCCATCGCTGGGCACACACTCACTCAAACAGACACACTCCATATGGGGCAATTTGGAGAACTCAATTGACTTGATCCATGTTTTTGGACTGTGGGAGGAAAGCGGAGAACCCGGAGGAGACCCACGTGGACACGGGGAGAAGATGGCAAGTCCACCCAGATGGGGAGTCCAACCGGGAATCCCTAGCGCTGAGAGGAGAACATGCTAACCACTAAGCCACCGTGCCGCCTCGTTTATAACAATGTCTCCTTATTAACGATAAAGAAAACAAAAAAGAAAGAAATAGAGATCAACGTAGAACAAAGAATCATTTGATTAACTTTGTTTTTTCGTTTGTAACAGAAACGAATGAAATCCTTATTTAAACGAGAAACATTTTTGAACCGACTGGCGTTTGATACTGAAACATTAAATGAACTAAAATCAGTAAATAATAATAAATCCAAATTCATCAGCAACATTCATTCAGGAGCACAATTTATTATTAACACTTTAACCTTTCATTCATTCATTATCTCCCGCTTTATCCTCTATTAGGGTCGCGGTGGGGGGGGGGGTTCCCCATGCCCATCCAGGGGAGAACGTCTCGGGCGCTGGGCAGATACACTCAGGACAGGGCGCCAATCCATCGCTGGGCACACACTCACTCACACAGACACACTCTATATGGGGCAATTTGGAGAACCCAATTGACTTGATCCATGTTTTTGGACTGTGGGAGGAAACCGGAGAACCCGGAGGAAACCCACGCAGACATGGGGAGAACACGGAAACTCCACCCAGATGGGGAGTCCAACCGGGAATCCCTAGTGCTGAGAGGAGAACATGCCAACAACTAAGCCACCATGCCGCCTGGTATATTATAGATACTGTAAATTATGATGTAACCATCAGACAACATTATGATCAAATATTCATGAAGGAAATAGAGTAAGTGGGCGGCATGGTGGCTTAGTGGTTGGCATGTTCTCCTCTCAGCGCTAGGGACTCCCGGTTCGAATCCCAATCTGGGTGGAGTTTCCATGTCCTCCCCGCATCCGCGTGGGTTTCCTCCGGGTTCTCCGCTTTCCTCCCACAGTCCAAAAACATGGATCAAGTCGATAGAATTCTCCAAATTGCCCCATATAGAGTGTGTCTGTGTGAGTGAGCGATAGATTGACACCCTGTCCTGCGCGTATCTGCCCAGCGCCCGAAACGTTCTCCCCTGGATGGGCATGGGGAACACCCCCCCCCCCGCGCGACCCTAATAGAGGATGAAGTGGAAGATAATGAATGAATGAATGAAATAGAGTAAGTGGGTGGCACGGTGGCTTAGTTCTTTAGCATGTTCTCCTCTCACCACTAGGGATTCCCGGTTCAAATCCCCATCTGGGTGGAGTTTCCATGTCCTCCCCGTGTCCGCGTGGGTTTCCTCCGAGTTCTCCGCTTTCCTCCCACAGTCCAAAAACATGGATCAAGTCGATTGAATTCTCAAAATTGCCCCATATAGAGTGTGTCTGTGTGAGTGAGTGTGTGTGCCCAGCGATAGATTGGCGCCCTGCCCTGGGTCTATCTGCCCAGCACCCGAAACGTTCTCCCCTGGATGGGCATGGGGAACCCCCCCCCCCCCCCGCGACCCTAATAGAGGATAAAGCAGAAGATAATGAATGAATAATGAATAAAGATTCATATGAGGAGACAGCATGGTGGCTTAGTGGTTTGGCATGTTCTCCTCTCAGCGCTAGGGACTCCCAGTTCGAATCCCAATCTGGGTGGAGTTTCCATGTCCTCCCCACATCCGCGTGGGTTTCCTCCGGGTTCTCCGGTTTCCTCCCACAGTCCCAAAACATGGATCAAGTCGATTGAGTTCTCCAAATTGCATATAGAGTTTGTCTGTGTGAGTGAGCGATGGATTGGCGCCCTGTCCTGGGTGTATCTGCCCAGCGCCCATGGATGGGCATGGGGACCCCCCGCCCACGACCCTAATACAAAGTGTAGAATGGAAGCATTCTCCACCTTGTATACATGGAGTAACCTTCCTCGCTCTTCCTCAGGGCTGAACGACACGGAGCTGCAGGTGTTCTGCTGCTCCCTGTGCCCGCTGTCGTACGCCTCTCAAACCTACCTCCACAAACACATCCGGCGATTTCACTATGAAGAATACATGAGGCTCCTGAACTCAGGCCAGATCCAGTACCAGCATTTGACCGGCAAAGGTTTCCAGCCCTCCCCTGGTGGTGCTGGTGGTGGAGGTGGTGGCGGTGGTGGTGTCTACCCTCCCTCCTGCGCCCGGCCCGGCGTGGGCCAGCAGTGCTCCGACTGCGGGAAGCGCGGCGCCCTCCAGCAGCACCGCTGCGACCCCGCCGGGGAGAAGCCGTATCGGTGCGGCGAGTGCGGCAAGGGCTTCAACCAGCAGGGTCACCTCCAGCGGCACCGGCGCACTCACACGGGCGAGAAGCCGTACCAGTGCACGCTGTGCGGGAAGAGCTTCATTCAAGAGAACAACCTGAAGACGCACTACCGCGTGCACACCGGCGAGAAGCCGTACAGCTGTCGGCAATGCGGGCGGAGCTTCGCCCACCAGAGCACCCTGCATCAGCACCAGCGCATCCACACGGGCGAGAAGCCGTACCGGTGCGGCGACTGCGGCAAGTGCTTCAACCGCGAGAGGGCGCTCCAGCAGCACCAGCGCATCCACACCAAAGAGCAGCCGTATCGGTGCGGCCAGTGCGGCAAGAGCTTCGCCTTCCAACGCAACCTCCAGACCCACGAGCGCATCCACTCGGGCGAGAAGCCCTACTCCTGCCCGCAGTGCGGCAAGAGCTTCAACGACCAGAGCACGCTCCAGCGGCACAAGCGCATCCACACCGGGGAGAAGCCCTACCGCTGTTCCCAGTGCGGCCGCAGCTTCAACCAGCACAGCGCCCTCCAGCGGCACCAGCGCATCCACACGGGCGAGAAGCCGTACCACTGCGCGCGCTGCGGCAAGAGCTTCACGCATTCCGTCTCGCAAAAACGACACAAGTGCGACAGCACCCCGCACCAGAGGTACTTTTTCATTCCTTCATTCATTCATTATCTTCCGCTTTATCCTCTATTAGGGTCGTGGGGGGTAGGGGGGGTACGGGGGGGGGGGGGGGTTCCACGTGCCCATCCAGGGGAGAACGTCTCGGGCGCTGGGTAGATACACTCAGGACAGGGCGCCGATCTATCCTTCACTCACACATACACACTCTATATGGGGCAATTTGGAGAATTCAATTGACTTGGTCCATGTTTTTTGGACTGTGGGAGGAAACCGGAGAACCCGGAGGAAACCCACGCCAACACGGGTAGAACATGGAAACTCCACCCAGATGGGGATTTGAAACGGGAATCCCTAGCGCTGAGAGGAGAACATGCTAACCACTAAGCCACCGTGCCTATCTTCCGCTTTTTATATTTTGTATTCTAAATTTACATCTATTGTATAATACTTTTTTATATATAGTGCGTATATATATATATATATTCCTTAATTTACATAGTTGGAATTTTACATACTGTATGTGTGTGTGTATATATATATATATATTATGTTTATAGTTAAGGCTTATAGTTGGCTTAGTGGTCAACACGTTCTCCTCTCAGCGCTAGGGATTCCCGGTTCGAATCCCCATCTGGGTGGAGTTTTCATGTTCTCCCAGTGTCCGCGTGGGTTTCCTCCAGGTTCTCCGCTTTTCTCCCACAGTCCAAAAACATGGATCAAGTCAATTGAGTTCTCCAAATTGCCCCATATAGAGTGTGTCTGTGTGAGTGAGTGTGTGCCCAGTGATGGATTGGCGCCCTGTCCTGGGTGTATCTGCCCAGTGCCCGAAACGTTCTCCCCTGGATGGGCATGGGGAACCCCACCGCGACCCTAATAGAGGATAAAGCGGGAGATAATGAATGAATGATATATATATAGTTAAAATATTCTATATTATATTTATACCTGTAGATATATATATATATATATTCGTAGTTGTATATTAGTATATTTCACACATCTATATACTGTATTTTTGTACTTAAAAAAAAATAAAATAAAACTAATTCTCATTTTCTTCTTTAAAATTTAAATTTAAATGATAATTTTACAATAACAGGGTAATCGGGGCAATTTGGAGAACTCAATTGACTTGATCCATGTTTTTAGACTGTGGGAGGAAAGCGGAGAACCCGGAGGAAACCCACACGGACACGGGGAGAACATGAAAACTCCACCCAGATGGGGGTTCGAACCGGGAATCCTTAATGCTGAGAGGAGAACATGCCAACCACTAAGCCACCGTGCCGCCCGATCCGCCTTTTTAATTGTTTTAATAACGGCTTCTTTCTTCCGCAGTGTCACTGAGGACCCGCAGTCCATTCCCGAAGCTCTGGATCTAAGCCAGAAGTACCCCCTCGATGGGACGTTGGGGTCGCCCTGGGAGTCCGAATGTCCTTCACCCTTAGAGAGGTCTGAGGAGGAGAGTTCATCACTCGGTTATCATTTCAGAGATGAAAGCAAGTCGGAGAGCACGGATGAATCGTCTAAAGAGGAACCACTGACCCCTAAAGAGAGACTGACCCCTGAACGTATGTCACTACCCTGATCTGACTGTGAGGGGTAACTTCATTTCACCTCCACTGTATACCCCCGGGTGGCAGGTGGCTTAGTGGTTGGCATGTTCTCCTCTCAGCACTAGGGATTCCCGGTTCGAATCCCCATCTGGGTGGAGTTTCCATGTTCTCCCCGTGTCCCCGTGGGTTTCCTCCGGGTTCTCCGCTTTCCTCCCACAGTCCAAAAACATGGATCAAGTCAACTGAGTTCTCCAAATTGCCCCATATAGAGTGTGTTTGTGTGAGTGAGTGTGTGCCCAGCGATAGATTGGCGCCCTGTCCTGGGTCTATCTGCCCAGCGCCCGAGACGTTCTCCCCTGGATGGGGAACCCTCCCCCCCCCAATTTATCATGCATCATTGATTTGAGAAAGAGATCATTAAAAGGGACGGCACGGTGGCTTAGTGGTTGGCATGTTCTCCTCTCAGCACTAGGGATTCCCGGTTAGAATCCCCATCTGGGTGGAGTTTCCATGTTCTCCCCGTGTCCCCGTGGGTTTCCTCCGGGTTCTCCGGTTTCCTCCCACAGTCCCAAAACATGGATCAAGTCAATTGAGTTCTCCAAATTGCCCCATATAGAGTGTGTCTGTGTGAGTGAGTGTGTCCAGCGATAGATTGGCGTCCTCTCCTGGGTGTATCTGCCCAGCGCCCGAAACGTTCTCCCCTGGATGGGCATGGGGAACCCCCCCCCCCCACGACCCTAATAGCTGTTGGCACGTTCTCCTCTCAGCGCTAGGGATTCCCGGTTCGAATCCCCATCTGGGTGGAGTTTCCATGTTCTCCCCGTGTCCCCGTGGGTTTCCTCCGGGTTCCCTCCGGGTTCTCCGCTTTCCTCCCACAGTCCAAAAACATGGATCAAGTCAATTGAGTTCTCCAAATTGCCCCATAGAGTGTGTCTGTGTGAGTGAGTGATAGATTGACACCCTTTCCTGGGTGTATCTGCCCAGCGCCCGAAACGTTCTCCCCTGGATGGGCATGGGGAACCCCCCCCCCCCCCCCCCGCGACCCTAATAGAGGATAAAGCGGAAGATAATGGATGGATGGATGGATAGATATATACCCCCACCACCATGTCCCTATTCTCAATGTCCATTACATCAGCACCACTAAACATATAGATGGATGTTCTAGTTCTACAATTACACACTGTAGTCCATCTGCCCCCCCACCCCCCCCACAGGGCCAGTATTATTAGGGTAATGGATGATTCTCGTTAGAAACTGATGTTGTAGTGCCGGTGCTGCTTTAGAGCCATCAGTATCACTCACTGTACACATCCATCTCATTGCCACCTTGTGGACACACAGGGTGCTGCACTTCGCAATAATGTTATAATTCACCGCAATGTCTTCATCTGTACCCGTTCGTAACATTTACTCCAGTGATCTTTGGTGCAGCCTTAATGGTCCTTAAATAAAATAGGGTGTGATGTGTTGCCGTGACGATGCTGCGTTGTTGTAATTGTAAATATAATAATATAATGCTGTAGCTGACTTGTGTATATGTCTATAAACCGACCTGTACTGTACATTAGCAGTGTTCTCATAGTGACGAACCTAAATTAAAGCATTTATTTATCTGTATTGGGATGGAGAAGTCTTTTCCACTGCCGCCGTCTGTCCGATCAGAGCTGTAGTTTGGTCCGGATCACAGGATGTGATATATCTACAAATGTGATAGTCCCATTAAATACAATAAATTGTGATACCTTGATTTTTAAGGCTTAGAACACTGTGAGGCTGGTTTACTGCAATGCACTATTGCAACAAGTGCTATATTGAATCAACTTGAACTTCACCTTTTTGGAAATTACGAAACCACCCGAAGTTTTTCTAGAATTAAAAAACATTGGGACAGCGTACGGATTGGAAGAGCCATTATCTTCCGCTTTATCCTCTATTAGGGTTGCGGGGGGAGGGGGGTTCCCCATGCCCATCCAGGGGAGAACGTTTCGGGCGCTGGGCAGATACACCCAGCACAGGGCGCCAATCCATCGCTGGGCACACACTCACTCACACAGACACACTCTACATGGGGCAATTTGGAGAACTCAATTGACTTGAGCCATGTTTTTGGACTGTGGGAGGAAACCGGAGAACCCGGAGGAGACCCACGCGGACACGGGGAGAACATGAAAACTCCACCCAGATGGGGATTCGAACCGGGAATCCCTAGTGCTGAGAGGAGAACATACTAACCACCAAGCCACCGTCCCGCCTATTATTATTCATTCATTATCTCCCGCTTTATCCTCTATTAGGGTCGCGTGGGGTTCCCCATGCCCATCCAGGGGAGAACGTGTCGGGCGCTGGGAAGACACACCCAGGACAGGGCGCCAATCCATTGCTGGACACACACTCACTCACACAGACACACTCTATATGGGGCAATTTGGAGAATTCAATTCACTTGAGCCATGTTTTTGGACTGTGGGAGGAAACCGGAGAACCCGGAGGAAACCCACGCGGACACGGGGAGAACATGGAAACTCCACCCAGATGGGGATTCGAACCGGGAATCCCTAGTGCTGAGAGGAGAACATGCTAACCACCAAGCCACCGTGCCGCCTATTATTATTATTATTATTATTATTAATAATAATAATAAGTGCCATTTGAACTGCACAAGCTAGCCTGCAAATACAACCTGCTCTGGATTCTCTCGGCTTTTGTAAAGTTCTCAATTCCTTATATATAAAATATTAAGGGGATTTTTAAAATTCCTAACATTCATCCTTCTGTAAACATGAACCGTCGTTGCAATGGGTCGACATCCTCCTCCTCCAGTCCTGCAGGGGGCGCTGATGCCTCGCCCGGTTCCAGCTGAGAGCACAGCAGTTGTGTGGGCTCTACAGTAATATCCTACTTCGAGTTATATCGTCTTTAATGTTATAAATAAGTATTTATTGTGGTTTATAAACCGCCATAGTCTTTTTGTTTGCTCGATGAAGCTGCTGTAAAAAGCTTTCGGCGTCCCCGCTTTAATAAAACACGGTAAGTTGGACTTCCATGTCTCTGCTAACAGTTAGCAGCAGCTCGTAAACAAAGCGCAATAAACGAACACGTTTTCTGCACTTTACTATCATTTTATACGAATATGTCGATTAAACATACTATGTTTGATTTAACTCTGAGGTAAAACACGGTTATTAACTGGAGGTCAAGCCGAAATAAACCTAGAAATGCCCCAAACTAGCATTGGTAATGAGTGTGAGGTTATCTGAGTATCTAATTATGTTAATTAGTTAATATATATATTTAATTTAATTTTTTTTAGTGACGTAATGGAGGACGAATGCTTACGGATTCCTGATCCTGACTCACAGGTATTAATGAATACAACAGCATTGCAGAGCATCACGTTTATAACAGCTTACAAATGAACCCTCCATCCATTATCTTCTGCTTTATCCTCTATTAGGGTGTGTGTGTGGGGGGGGGTTCTCCATGCCCATCCAGGGGAGAACGTTTCGGGCGCTGGGCAGATACACCCAGGACAGGGCGCCGATCCATCGCTGGGCACACACTCACTCACACAGACACACTCTATATATAATGCAATTGGCTTGATCCATGTTTTTGGACTGTGGTAGGAAAGCGGAGAACCCGGAGGAAACCCACGTGGACACGGGGAGCACATGGAAACTCCACCCAGATTGGGATTCGAACCCCCTAGCGCTGAGAGGCGAACATGTTAACCACTAAGACACCGAGCCGCCCAGATCAAGAACCCATCCATCCATTATCTTCCGCTTTGTCCTCTATTAGGGTCGTGGGGGCGGGGTACCCATGCCCATCCAGAGGAGAACATTTCGGGCGCTGGGCAGATACACCCAGGACAGGGTGCCAATCTATCGCTGGACACACACTCACTCACACAGACACACTCTATATGGGGCAATTTGGAGAATTCAATTGACTTGATCCATGCTTTTGGACTGTGGGAGATTAAAAGTTTGGAAAATACTAGGGGTGAGCTGCAATATTCGCTGATTCGACGATTCGATTCGGAGAACCGTAGTCGACTATGAACCTCATAGTTGAATGTACCATTTTGACCACATGGGGGTGCCCATGGCTGCTGCTAAGCATTAGTTTTTCCATGAAATGGCTTTGTTTTCGTTATATATATAGCCTTTTGTCAAATAAAATCATCCTAATTTCTGCGCATTTACGGTGCTCTAGAAAAACAAGTAAAATATAAAAAAAATATATCTTTTTTTAAAAACCACGCTTATAGCGCCATCTTGTGGTGAAATTTTAACTGTTTTCGACTATCAGTCGACTATAGGGAAAATCTGACGAATCAGATTAGACTATGAAAATCCTTAGTTGAAGACACCCCTAGAAAATAGCTACTAATGCACTTGTGATTTTATTTATTTATTTTTTTAGCTTGCTTCGGACACGAAGACCGAAGACTGTCCTCCTACAGGTGCTGGAACATCGGGGTCTTTGGGTGAGGAGGACCGAATGGGCCGACCGGTTTAATGATTAAGAAGTGCTTTATGATCAGATTCGTACACATTTCAAGTATTTTATTCGTCATTCCACAATATAAAGTACAGTACGGTATATGTGGAACCAGACAGCGTTCCCCCAGGAACAAGGTGCTACACATAACGGCTACTACACAACCAACGTAAAGTGCACGTGTGCAAACACAAGGGTCACAATAAATACAGGCCGATACACAGGACAGTAAACATTCAAGTAGTGGTACGAAGTAAACCCTGAGTTTGGTTATTGTAAACAGTTAATATTTAAGTGGAGAGGTAACAGTGCTGCTGGCCTCCTAGTGGTGTGAGCCACATGTTCCGAGAAAAAGATGTCCTTGATTAAAAATTTTTTTTAAAGAGTTTGTATTTGTGGCAGTACTTTATAATACTCTATTAGTGAAGAACTTGTAATACAAACTGTAAAAGTGAGTGTCATTAAAAAAAAAATATATATATATATATATATATTCATTCATTCATTCATTATCTCCCGCTTTATCCTCTATTAGGGTCGCGGGGGGGTTCCCCATGCCCATCCAGGGGAGAACATTTCGGGCGCTGGGGGCAGATACACCCAGGAGAGGTTGCCAATCTATCTCTGGGCACACACTCACTCACACAGACACACTCTATATGGGGCAATTTGGAGAACTCAATTGACTTGATCCATGTTTTTGGACTGTGGGAGGAAACCGGAGAACCCAGAGGAAACCCACACGGACACGGGGAGAACATGGAAACTCCACCCAGATGGGGATTCGAACCGGGAATCCCTAGTGCTGAGAGGAGAACATGCTAACCACTAATCCACCGTGCCGCTATATATATATATATATATATATATATATATATATATATATATATATATATATATATATTAGAGCTGTGCGATACCAAAAATTTTTGGTATCGATCCGATACCAAGTAAATACAGGGCCAATATCGCGATATTCGATACCGATACCGATACTTTTTAATATTTAAGATTCATTGATCCAAAAGACCTAGTATAGAATTTCGCCAAACATTGTAGGTGACAACAAAATAATGTATCCCAATCAACATCTTTGTTTAGAAACAATGGCACAGTAATAAAACAGAGTTTGCTTTAACGTGAGGAAAATATATATTTTTGAGGTATAAAAGGAGAAACGACAATACGAATATAAAGTAAAAATGCTCCCCTCACTAGACAGTTTTTTTCTTTCTTTGTTTCTTTTTTTCAAATAGAATTGTTCTTAGGCAAAACAATAAAAAAAAGGAATTTTCACACACAAAAAACTTGAGTATCGATCTTTTTACGCAAGTATTGTTCAATACCAATACCAGCGTTGGTATCGATATTATCGATATTTGTATATATATATATGCGCGTATAAAAGTCTTTAAATTAACTACCTGGACAGTTTATCTATTTTTGTCTCAATGTCTCCGTCTCTTGTATACATTCCCTGAACGTTAGCGTCCACTGTAAAGGAGGAGGTGGATTTAAGCAGCTATACTGAAGACACTGAGCTTCACTCCAACTTTGATATCATCTGCATTAAAGAGGAACCTGAAGATGACCAGCATCTCTGTAAGAACACCAAAATCCTTCTGTATACCCCCCCCCCCCAGTTTGTCACTTAGTTCTTGACCGTGTGGTGTCTTTTCTTCCAGACTGTGACCTGTGCCAGTGTTTCTTCTTCAACAAGTGTGAGCTTCACGGCCCTCCTCTCTTCATCGCTGACAATCCCGTTCCCATGGGGATCGTCCAGCGGGCTAAGCAAACCCTTCCAAGTGGTTTGGAGATCCGGGAGTCTGGAATAGCTGGGGTCGTCCTGGGCGTGTTTAATCAAGGAGACACGCTTCTGGTCGGGGCTCATTTCGGACCCTATCAGGGCAAGGTGGTCGAGCGGGTTGAAGCTCTGCACAGTACCTACTCGTGGGTGGTGAGTTTTATTCATATGCACAAACATAACTGTATATATTAGTATAATATATATTCTTTTAGCATGACGGTATGCAGTAATGTAGTAAGTTACCCCGATTGGGGTCAAATCCCAGGTGTGATCTAGTTACCACCTCGGGTCCTTGAGCAGGGCTCTTAACCCTCATTGCTCCAATGATGCTGTAAACCCTTTGTGTCTTCGATTTAAAATGTAATTAATTAAGTAATTTATGAGGCGGCACGGTGGCTTAGTGGTCAGCACGTTCTCCTCTCAGCGCTAGGGATTCCCGGTTCGAATCCCCATCTGGGTGGAGTTTCCATGTTCTCCCCGTGTCCGCCTGGGTTTCCTCCGGGTTCTCCGGTTTGCTCCCACAGTCCAAAAACATGTATCAAGTCGATTGAGTTCTCCAAATTGCCCCATATAGAGTGTGTTTGTGTGAGTGAGTGAGTGTGTGCCCAGCGATAGATTGCCCTCCTGTCCTGGGTGTATCTGCCCAGCGCCCGAAACGTTCTCCCCTGGATGGGCATGGGGAACCCCACCCACGACCCTAATAGAGGATAAAGCGGAAGATAATGAATGAATGAATGAATGAAAAGTAATTTATGAATTAGGGTCGCGGAGGGGTTCCCCATGCCCATTCAGGGGAGAACGTTTTGGGCGCTGGGCAGATACACCCAGGACAGGAGGGCAATCTATCGCTGGGCACACACTCACTCACACACACACAGACACACTCTATATGGGGCAATTTGGAGAACTCAATTGACTTGATCCATGTTTTTGGACTGTGGGAGGAAAGCGGAGAACCTGGAGGAAACCCACGCAGACACGGGGAGGACATGGAAACTCCACCCAGATGGGGATTCGAACCGGGAATCCCTAGCGTTGAGAGGAGAACATGCCAACCACTAAGCCACCGTGCCGCCACCGTAATGTTAAGCGAATGGGAATTTCGGCTCAGCAAAACGGGAATATCTGGGAATAATGGCTCGCTCTCGTTCTCTAACACGTCTGAGTAACGTGATACTGGCTGTTGAGATACAGAGGGCGTATGTTGACCTACCATCACGCCCCCTGCAGGTCAGAGTTGATCTGTAAGGGCAGCTTTGCTTCACTAACCAAAATATAATGCAGCTAATCTGGATTGAGGAATGTGATATATTGTTATATGTTTTTCTTTGCAGATTTATAAAAGTGATCACGAGGAGTTCATCGATGCTACGAGTGAGCTGAGTGCTAATTGGATGAGGTGGGAAACGAATGCAGCTGATTGTCGTGGCTTTGTTTTTATAGGAACCCGTTCCTCGCTCGCCCCTCTCACTTTGCTCGCTCATTATGACGTATCTCCTGGTTTTCTCAGGTACGTGAAGTGTGCTAGTAGTGATAAAGAGCACAACCTGCTGGTGTTCCAGCATCGAGGTGAGATTTTCTACCGCTGCTGTAAACCAATCCAACCAGGACATGAGCTTCTGATGTGGTACGGTGAAGAATACAACAAAGATCCCAGCAGCACCTTCAACCTGCTCTGGAACAACAAGATCTCCACTCAAGGTTGGTTCCAAAGCATTTAGTTTCTAATAGTATTTGATTTTCAAGTACAAATGCGGGAGGTAGTTCAGTGGTTAGGACGTTGGGCTATCAATCTGAAGGTTGGGGGTTCAAATACCAGGTCTGCTGAAGTTACCAATGTGGGTCCTTGAGCAAGACCCTTAACCCTCATTGCTCCAGGGATGTTGTGAAGAACCCTGTGCTCACCGTGTAAGTCGCTTTGGATAAAAGCGTCCAATAAATGACCAAATGTAATATAAATGCATATTGAAATGACCTTTATAAGTTGCCGGGAGGTCCCCAGGGGGGGGGAATAAAACAAACCAGACACTTGTACACCACTCGTCATCTTAATTAAATCCACTGCACGTCTGTCATGGGTAGGCTTTGTGTTTAGAAGTTTGTTTTATTGCTTTGGTAAGCATGCTTCGTGGTGTACAGTATCCAGTGAAAACGAAACAGCGGGCCTCCCCACAATGGGGAAATTCCCTTTCTCAAAAGCAGAAGTCACAGCAATTGGGAATTATGGAGATGCATCTAATATATGTGTTACGATCCGACGAGGTCACGTTTCAAAAGTAGTCTTTAATGCAACTGACACCGGGTGTAATCAGACCCAGACTCGACAGGGTATAAACATAACATAAACAATGTTCCAACACTGAACACTGGGAAACGCAGGCTTTTTAAACATATAGATTGTGGTCACATGACCGGAAACATGGCTGAACCTGTTTGAATGTATTTGCTAATAAATAGGAATTAAGTAATAAACACTATACCAGATTACGCAGATTAACAAATAACACCAGTACCCAATAGAGGGCACTGTTGTGCCATTGCATGGAGACCTTCATAGAAGATTATGTATTCTTGTGTAGCTAATTACATACTACTAATACTAATACTATTTATTAATTTAAAAATCGCTCCTTTGATTCAAATTCTTTCAAATTTTGCCTTTAAAGTGTATTTATCACCACAGATTATTAGACTTTCAAGAAAATTTTATTATCATTAATATCACATGTGGTACATGAGATAAGAACGAAATTATGGGTCACGGACTCCGATTACCCTGTTATTTTAAAGTTATCATTTAAATTTTAAAGAAGAAAATTAGAATTTTTTTTAATACAGTATATAGATATGTGAAATATAATAGAATATACAACTCTGAATATCTATATAATATACAACTACAAATATAAATATAATATAGAATATTTTAACTATAAATATACTATATAAATATATGTATATACAGTATATGAAATAAATTTAAGAATATATATATATATATATATATATATATATATATATATATACACACACACACACACACTCTTTATAAAAAGTAGTATACAATAAATATAGCAGCATATAAAATGTATATAAACGGGACATGTGAGATTAGATGATGAGGTGTTTTGGTGGAGTGCTGATAACTTCGTGAAAATCGTGAAACCAAATATTAAATCGTGATATAATACAGTGTATAGATATGTGAAATACAGTATAATAGATTTTACAACTATCGTGAAACCAAATATTAAATCGTGATATAATACAGTATATAGAAAAGTGAAATATTGTATAGTAGAATATACAACTATCGTGAACCCAAATATTAAATCGTGATTACAGTACATAGATATGTGAAATATAAAAGAATATACAACTGTCGGGAAACCAAATATTAAATCGTGATTACAGTGTATAGATATGTGAAATATAATAGAATATACAACTATCGTGAACCCAAATATTAAATCGTGATTACAGTGTATAGATATGTGAAATGTAATAGAACATACAACTATCGTGAAACCAAATATTAAATTGTGATATAATACAGTATATAGAAAAGTGAAATACAGTATAATAGATTTTACAACTATCGTGAAACCAAATATTAAATTGTGAAACCAAATATTAAATTGTGATATAATACAGTACATAGATATGTGAAATATAATAGAATATACAACTATCGTGAACCCAAATATTAAATCGTGAAACCAACTTTTCTATTATCATCAAACGTGACCGTTCAGCTCAATCCATAGCCTCCCTTTCGTTTTCTAACCCCGCAAAACATTCCCTCTGCATTCTGCTTTAGGACTGGATCCCCCGATGCAAATCTTCTCCTGCACCCTGTGCTCCTGCTCGTACACGGCTCAGACTTACCTCGACAAACACATCAAACGGTGCCACTCGGCGTACTACTGCCAACTCCTGAAGGCGAAACGGAAAGAGATCCCGCCCCTCCCTAGCGCTCAGCCGATGTCCTCGGAAGCCTCGCCCGAGAAATCCGACGAGCGGGAGCGGAACGACGGCGCCGGCGTGGACCCGGCCGACCCCGGGGAGCTCGATGGCTCTAAAGATGGGATCGCTGGCGGCAAACTGCACATCTGCTTAGAATGCGGGAAGACTTTTGCGCGAAGGAGTACGCTTAAGAGACATCGGCGCGTCCATGAGAGAAAGGAGCCGAACCACTGCGCGGAGGACGGGGACGGCCTCGCTTTGGACGTTGCCTCGGACGATCAACCCCTAATGAACCCTGAGGAACACCAACACCCTTGTGGGGAGTGTGGGGAGAGCTTTGCGAGCCTGAGCCTTCTCCGGCAGCACAAGCGTACCCATACGGGCACCCTCTTCATCTGCACGCAGTGTGGGAAGAGTTTTACCCGAGACAGCACCCTCCGCCGGCATCAGCTCACCCACACCGGGGAAAGGCCGTACCCCTGCTCGCAATGCGGGCGGAGCTTCGCTCGGCAGAACGCTCTTCAGCGGCACAAGCTGATTCACACGGGCGAGAAGCCGTATCGCTGCCCGCAGTGCGGGAAGAGCTTCACCCGGCACAACGCCCTCCAACGCCACCGCCGCTCGCACTCGGGGGAGAAGCCCTACGGCTGCTCCCACTGCGGGAAGAGCTTCACGTATCCCAACGTCCTCCAGCAGCACCGCTGCGTGCACTCGAGCGAGAAGCCGTTCCGCTGCTCGCAGTGCGGCAAGGGCTTCACGCGCCACAACGCGCTCCAACGCCACCGGCGCATCCACACGGGCGAGAAGCCCTACTGCTGCTCGCACTGCGGGAAGAGCTTCACCTATCACAACGTGCTCCAGCGGCACCGGCGCATCCACACGGGCGAGAAGCCCTTCCAGTGCAAGCAATGCGGCAAGAACTTCACCCGGCAGAACACCCTGGAACGGCACCAGCTGATCCACTCCGGCGTCAAACCGTACAACTGCGCCGAGTGCGGCAAGGGCTTCATCCACCTGATGAACCTCCAGCAGCACCAGCGCAGCCACACGGGGGAGAAGCCCTACCACTGCCTGCAGTGCGAGAAGAGCTTCTCGCACTACATCAACCTCCTGCGCCACCAGCGCGTTCACACGGGCGAGAAACCCTTTCAGTGCCAGAAGTGCGGCAAGTTCTTCGCCTACCAGAACGTCCTCCAGCGGCACCAGCGCGTCCATTCCAACGACCGGCCGTACAAGTGCGCGCACTGCGGGAAGAACTTCAACCTGCGCAGCGCCCTCCAGCGGCACCAGCAGATCCACCTGGAGGAGAAGCCGTACCAGTGCTCGCAATGCGGCAAGAGCTTCGCCCACAAGATCAACCTTCAGCAGCACGAGCGCATTCACACGGGCGAGAAGCCCTTCCTTTGCCCCCAGTGCGGCAAGAGCTTCACCCACAAGAGCAACCTGCAGCGACACCAGCGCATTCACACCGGCGAGAAGCCGTATCAGTGCGCCCAATGCGGGAAGAGCTTCACCTACCAGAACGTCCTCCAGCGGCACCAGCAGATCCACACGGGGGAGAAGCCCTTCGAGTGCACCCAGTGCGGCAAGTGCTTCAACCGCGAGAGCACGCTCCAGCGGCACCAGCAAATCCACACCGGAGAAAAGCCTTATCAGTGCGCCGAGTGCGGCAAGACCTTCAACCGCGAGAGTAACCTCCACCAGCATCAGCGCATTCACACCGGCGAGAAGCCGTACCACTGCTTACAGTGCGGACGCAGCTTTACCCATTCTGTCTCTTATAGAGGACACAAGTGCATTAACCTGGACATCGCCACTTGGGAGACCACCCTAAGGCCGGACGAATTATTGGACGGCAACTTCGGCAAGTATTGATCCCGGGAACATTTAGAGAAATCGAGAAATTGAGCTCATCGATCGCTGCCTGGTATATTTCCAGGAGAGATGCCGTCCTTGGATGGGTCTCTCAGCCAACCAAAAAAAAGAATGTCGCTATAGATCATGGTGTATATGTATTTATATATCCTAACCCTTACCATGTTCTGAATCTCCTACCAAATTATTATTATTTTTTGACCCCCGCACATGGCTTGGAGGACGTGTCGGCATCCGATGAGCTAAAGAAATGTAAATGCTTTACGATATTGCTGTTAATAAGAGTGTTTTAATCAAGCGCAGGTTTGACCCTTTTTGAGAAGATAAGTATTACGACCCGGTCGTCCTGGACAATGCGACGGCAAACGGACAAAGGCCTCGATCCAGAAGTCTCGAGAGGTATTTCAGCATCAGAACAGTTACGAAGGAGTCTAAGAAACCAGGGACGTATAGACAGTGTTCGGATCTTTTAAAAACTCGCCATGTCCGCTGCATTATTTAAAAAAAACGTTAGTTTGGACGAACTGGAAACGAAGGCTAGTTGTTTGGTGTGTTCCAAATCATGTATTTTTTAACGTTGATCCATCGGTAATTTAGTCTAATTTAGTCTAATCCTGGCTTGACTTGATCAGACCGTAACTCCGTAAGCATGTCAGACCTCATGCTTAAATAAAGGACGGCTCGTCTAGGCCGCGATCGCACGAGCGAATCTCGGCAGGAGACGGGCATCGGGCCGCAGAGACGGACGGAACCTTTGTTGGGCTCTCGGACTTTTATTTCAGCCTCCTGAAGACGGTACGTGAGAGTTTTAATCGTAGGTGCTATTTACTGTTAATGGACGCAGTTTGGAAGGTTAGGCCGATGTGTCGATTTTTCGGTGCCATTGAGAGGATTCGTGTCGATTAAACTTCACATGGCAGTAACCTGCACAACCCTGCACATTTTGGTATTATTTAATTACCTGTTATGGATTAGAGTTCATATCATAAGTATTAATGTAATTCGGATTAATTTTATTTATTCTATTTATCGACATTTATACCAACTTTAGCAAACTTTTAAAAATTAAAACTTTTTTTTTTCCACAGTGCTGAATATATATTTTGTAAATTATTATTATTTTTTTTTTGGTAGCTCTCTTAATTATATAGTAAAATATTTAACACAAACAAACACACATTAGACATTTACACTCGATTTAACGTGGAATTATTTAATATATATAATTCCAATAATAATATATAATATAATATATATACCTGTTATGGATTAGAGTTCATTTCATAAGTATTAATGTAATTGTGATTAATTCTATTTATTCTATTTATCGACATTTATACCAACTTTAGCAAACTGTTTTAAAAATTTGAACTTTTTTTAGCTCTCTTAATTATATATATATATATATATATATATATATATATATATATATATATATATATATATATATATATATATATATATAAAAATATTAATATATATTTTGTAAATAGTTTTTTTTTTTTTTTTTGGTAGCTCTCTTAATTATATAGTAAAACATTTAACACAAACAAACACACATTGGACATTTACACTCGATTTAACGTGGAATTATTTAATATATATATTTTTATTTTTATTGATTAAAAATCTTCTTTGTGCTGGAGATCCAGGTTGGAATCCCTATCTCTTGGAGTTTCCATGTTCTCGTCGTTTCAGTGTGGGCTTCCTCCTGGTTCTCCAGTAAAACTTATTATGTAAAGCTTTCAATTTTGGATTCAAATATTTGTACGCCGGCTGATTTTTAGACCCACTTCAACACCAGCTAGATAAATAATCCTAATCATGCTTCATACTTCAAGTTTTGATGTTATTAACGTTTAATTCTATAATTATTAAGTCTTGTACAGTTTGTGTATTTCTGTTTTCTATATACTCCCATTCAGCAGGTGTCGCTAATGCACCATGAAGTTTTATTTGTGGAGAGCTGACGTGAGTTATAGACTAATTATTAAATTACATTTAATTATTTTATGTTTTGCCATTAAAGATAATATTTACGAGTCTGTTTCAGGTGCAGCTTCAGACGCTAAACGAGTTTAAACGCTTCGTAACGCACGAGGTAAGTTACAATGAGGTAAGTTCAACTAATGGGTAGCGTGTTAATAACCCTGTGCCGTACGAAGTGCACTTCATATAGTAACCTTAACTCAGCGACATTAAATACAGCCCTGCTTTTTTATTATACCCTAATTGGCTTAAATTAGTGTTAATTAAATTAAATTGGTTATGTTTTATACCCTACATAGTTCTCCACATGCGTTTTCTATGTTTGGTATAGTAAACTATTGTTTATAACATAAATATAAATATAGATTCATGCTGACACAGCCATAATCCCTTAACAGTTTTAACTAAGTCAATATCCATTCATTCATTATCTCCCACTTTATTCTATATTAGGTTCCCCATGCCCATCCAGGGGAGAACGTTTCGGGCGCTGGGCAGATACACCCAGGACAGGACGCCAACCTATCACTGGACACACACTCACTCACACAGACACACTCTATATGGGGCAATTTTGGAGAACTCAATTGACTTGATCCATGTTTTTGGACTGTGGGAGGAAACCGGAGAACCTGGAGGAAACCCACGCGGACACGGGGAGAACATGGAAACTCCCCCCAGATGGGGATTCGAACCGGGAATCCCTAGCGCTGAGAGGAGAACATGCCAACCACTAAGCCACCGTGCCGCCTGAACAAAAAAAGTCATCTGGTCATTTTGAATGTGGCGTGATTGTTGGTGCCAGAACTGAGTTTAAGTATTATTAGAACTGCCGGTTCTTATTTTGAGATGCCATGTCCATCCAGTATCTTCTGCTTTATCCTATATTAGGGTGTGGTGGGGGGTTCCCCATGCCCATCCAGGGGAGAACGTCTCGGGCGCTGGGCAGATACACCCAGGACAGGACGCCAATCTATCACTGGACACACACTCACTCACACAGACACACTCTATATGGGGCAATTTTGGAGAACTCAATTGACCATGTTTTTGGACTGTGGGAGGAAACCGGAGAACCCGGAGGAAACCCACGCGGACACGGGGAGGACATGGAAACTCCCCCCAGATGGGGATTCGAACCGGGAATCCCTAGTGCTGAGAGGAGAACGTGCCGACCACTAAGCCACCGTGCCGCCTAAGTCAATATCTACTAAAAGATGTTGTTAAATGATGATTTATTAATAAATGGAACCCCTCACAGCATGGCATTAATAGTCAGAAGCACGGCAGTGTCACCGATGAAGAAGATCCGAGGCTGAGATAGTGCTAATAGCTTCAAATGTAGGAACACAGAGGGAGGAGGTGTAACATGACATTGTGTTAAGTTCGGCTAAATTATTATCATTATGACACCTCAACAACTGGGATCATGTCCTCTGCTGGCAAATCTCTGTTTATTCAGACAGGGCAGGCCGTGCTGTTCGCCGGAATGTTTTTTTTAGAAGCTGAAGATGCTGGAGGTTAGATTTAAAAAAAAAAAAAAAAAAAAAAAAAAAAAAAAAAAAAAAGCATTACAAACATGACAAACACGCTGGGTGTCCTTGTCCTGTCAGATTCTTTTATTGTTATGTATTTTTATGTATATATATATACGTACAAAAACACAGTCAGATTTTATACAATTATTTAATCGGATAAATCTCAGGGCTTTTTAGTATGCATGTAAAAATAAAAAAAAATAAAAAATCTTTTTAATCAGGCTTTAATTATGATACATAATGTACCCCTAAAAAATAGACATACTGTACGTAAACACCCAATGAATGAAATCAAATCCAAAATTAAATACAATAGAAAAAATAAACAAAATCATTTAAATAAATCAAATTAAAATGGGAAGAGGGGGCATGGTGGCTTAGTGGTTGGCACGTTCTCCTCTCAGCACTAGGGATTCCCGGTTCGAATCCCCATCTGGGTGGAGTTTCCATGTTCTCCCCGTGTCCGCGTGGGTTCCCTCCGGGTTCTCCGGTTTCCTCCCATAGTCCAAAAACATGGATCAAGTCAATTGAGTTCTCCAAATGGCCCCATATAGAGTGTGTGTGTGTGAGTGAGTTTGTGCACAGTGATACATTGGCGCCCTGTCCTGGGTGTATCTGCCCAGCGCCCGAAACGTTCTCCCCTGGATGGGCATGGGGAACCCCTCCGCGACATAAAGCGGAAGATAATGAATGAATGAATGAATGAATAAAATGTTAAGTTATAGAAGTCAGTAAGGAATAGTCGGCCAGTCATCCTTAGAGTAGCGTACAATTAAAAAGCACAATGCCATATGTAGAACCCTATTACAAATTCTTAGAGGGCTCAGCCAATTAGGAGGCTCAGGAAATTAAGGATAATCTAGAGTAGATATTTTGGTAATATAAAGTAAAAACACTGTGGAATTTACTTAATGAACCATTCCTACCATCATTCATTTACCGCTTAATCCACTATTGGTGGGGGGCTTAGAACATTTTGGGCAGATTCACCCAGGACAGGGTGCCAATCCAAATTGCCCCATATAGAGTGATTGTCTGTGTGAGTGAGTGTACCCAGTGATATATTGACACCCTGCCCTAGGTGTATCTGCCCAGCACCTGAAACGTTCTTCCCTTTATGAGAATGGGGATCCCCCCTGCGACCCTATTAGAGGATAAAGTGCTTACAGTGCTCCTCGGTATGACTGATCCCTCTGACGGCTCGTAGGAAGAGTCGAGGTTCCAATGAGCAACTGGTGTTCCTGAAATAGCAGAGTGTACCAGTCATAAATACTTTAGTCGTTGTGGTGTTGATAAGCTTTCAACTTTGTGGACACAGTTTGGGAAAGAACGGAACACTTCCAGTGTAACCGAGGCACCGTGAGGACATCAGACATCCCCAAAAAGATCGTTTGATTCGATTTTAATTAAAGGTCTATGGAGTGTAGTGCATCTGGCAACAATTTCTATGAATCCAGTATTCATGATGCTTTATAACTTGTGTCATAAGCCTTGGTTAATGTCTATGGATGTTCATAATCATTCAACACGACGCTTTATAACCCGAAGTGATATAATGCGTTATAATCTGAACTTATTTAAACGTTTTTTAATTAATGGTGATGATTCCACTTTACTTAAAGTCTGTAAAGAGCATTTATAAGCTTTCATGAGGCGTTATGTACTACTATGGATGCAGTCTCTCGGCACTGGGTGGAGTTTTTATGTTCTCCAGTTTCCTCCCACAGTCAAGGAGCATGGATCCAAGGTAGATTGAATGCTCTAAATTGCCCCATATAGTGTGTGTTTGTGTGAGGGAGTGCGCCCTGTCCTGAAACGTTCTCCCTGGATGGGCATGGGGAACCCCCCACAACCCTAGTAGAGGATTAAGCAGAAGATAATGAATGAATAAACAAACACTATTGGGCTGCTGTAAAATTGTACTTAATTAATTAATTCATTCATTATCTTCAGCTTTTATCCTCTATTAGGGTCGGGGGGGGGGGGGGGGTTCCCCATGCCCATCCAGGGGAGAACATCTCGGGCGCTGGGCAGCTACACCCAGGACAGGGTGCCAATACATCGCTGGGCACACACTCACTCACACACACACACTCTATATGGGGCAGTTTGGAGAACTCAATTGACTTGATCCATGTTTTTGGACTGTGGGAGGAAACCGGAGAACCCGGAGGAAACCCACGCAGACACGGGGAGGACATGGAAACTCCACCCAGATGGGGATTCGAACCGGGAATCCCTACTGCTGAGAGGAGTGCCAACCACTAAGCCACCGTGCCGCCCTTTTGTTTAATTTCGTCTCTGTTGTATAAAACATTATATAAATTAAGTTTTAAGTTGTTTTGGGTGTTTTTGGCCAATGTTGGTATAGACGGAGTACTAACCGAGACTGTAACCCCACAGGGACATGGCCTGATGAGGAAAGAGAAGTGATGGATCGGAGCCTCTCCCTGCTGTCCACTCCAATTATTGACACCATCCCTCGTTCCGAAATATTCAGCCGAGAGTTTGGTGGGTTTCGGGTGTCATCTGCCCTTCTCTCTCTGTGACTGTGGAGCTCTCTTCCTACTTCTCCACCCTGCCTCTCTCCTCCCTCTCAACAAGGCTGCGAGAAATAAAAAGGAAGACGCAGCGGGGGTGAAGACGACTGACAAAATCAGCCGCCAGCATGCCCGAGCCTACCAGTACAGGTATTATTTATTTAGCATTCATTAATATTATTACAGACAGAAGGGTGGACTTATTTGGGGGGGGATCTGGAGATTTAAAATATGATTGCTTGTCCTTTTCTATTTGCATGGAGCTTTAATTAAAAAAAATTATATTTATATTATACGTTATTCATCATTATAGTCAATGTGTTTATGTGCTATTAATAACACACAGTAGTCTGTGTATGTGTGCATGTGCCTGATATTACACATAGTCATATAGAAAATGGGGGGGGGGTTTATGGCATGGCATGGCATACAGGAGGTCGCATGACAAATATATTGTTTACTTTTGCTAATTTCCCCAAATTATTACCAAAATAGTTTGACTTGCAGAGACCACAGGGACATTTTACCTTAGTGGTGGAGAAAGTGACCCGAAAGTCACGTAAATCAGTGCATTTAACTGCATAAGAGTGTGTGTGAGTGTGTGTTGTGTAGTTGGAGTACACGTTGATCTGAAGTGATGTATGTAACGCACGCTAGCATTAATTGGCACTTAATTCTAATTTAATATAATATAATTGACATTTAGAAGAGCGGGTGAGCACAGCAAGGCTTCTAGCTGAATGTGGGACCTATGATGAGAACGCATGCCTTATAATAAATAAAATAAATGTTGGATTTTTGGATGTTAATACTCAAGATTCAAGAATATTTCGTGGGTCACGGACCCCGAGTACCCTTATTTTAAAGTTATAATAAAAAAAAAAAAAAAAAAAAAATATATATATATATATATATATATATATATATTTTATATATATATTTTTTATTTATTTATTTTTTAAATACCGTATATAGATATATGAAATATAATAGAATATAAAAATATTGATAAAGGAACTGGGGCAACTTCTGAGATTAGAATCACGCTCATGAATGAAGATTTAACTGCTGAGACTGATTGTCTGACTGCTGTCACGTATTCGGGGTGTATGTGTGTGTGTGTGGGTGTGTGTGTGTGTGTGTAGTGGGGGGATGATGAAGAAATGGGAGCCTTCTTCCCTCCTAGCAACCTTTTTATAACCTCCGCCGCCCAAATCTCTTAACTTATCACTTATAGCTACATGAGGTGTGTGTGTGTGTGTGTGTGTAAGGGAGAGAGAGAGCGCGTGAGAGAGGTATGGGTGGGGGTGGAATGAGGAGATGCAGCAGGGTTAAAGATGTCCGAAGCAACACTGTATCCACCCCCCCCTCGTGACCCTTCACATATGAGGTCATGCCACTGAATTTGCCCCTGCGTCCCATGATGTCATTTGACATATGCCTCATAAAAATGAATAATACAACAACAGAATATGATCTGCCAATGTGGGCTTATAACCCTAAATTGCCCCGGCGGTGCTATAATCACCTCCTTTTGTAAAACTGGCCTGCTGGTGTGTAAAAAGTGTAAAAAAAAAAAGCTAAAAGTGTAAGTGAACATTAAAGGGAAGAGAAAGAAAGCAAGAAAGTGAGATACAAGAAACGCATGTGATTGCAGGTGATATCAGGGACCTTCCCCAAACTGTTATGTCCATATGCTACTGTACTGAACCTTAGATGTTGTTAAGCTGTATTTGCATCTCTCAACTTGTTCTGCTATCCTCCTGGCATCCGAGAAATCATCCGATTTAACTATTTAGGGTCAAATACAATTTAATTTCGAATAAATTGTTATTGAAATTTAACAGCATCTGTTTTGAAGTGGATAAAAAATACTTCAAATATGAAAATGAACCAATTTGGCTTGTAGAGTCATAACAAGTTCACTCATACTAATAACCAGTTTATTAAAAAAGGCGAACTCAAGTCAAAAGATGAGAATGCCCTTTGCTTGCAGTGTAAAATATAAAAAAATCACAATTAATAGACAATATTCAACACCATTTTCCTCTTCAAGGAAAACAGGAGGACTTATACAGAGTAGCTCGAAATTATAAATAGTTATTTATGGAAAACAAATGTCCAGTACGTGTGCCTCAACCCGACCTTTCCGTGTTATTCTGTCACCAAATATCAATAACGCTCATAAAGCAGCTTTTCATCAGTCGTGTGCTTTATATAGACCCCACATCAAAGTGTTTATTTATCTCAAATGTCTCGGGCCGCTTTTGGATCACTTTACAGATGCTGGAAGGAACTAAGATGCTTCAGTGGAAACATCAGCCCTTCACCTACAGCACTCTTATTCTCGACCAACTGTAGAGACTTTATTTAGCTAGAAAACCAATTAATATAGATCTGATGGTTTTTAACATTGCTGCATGTCTTCTGCATGCTCCAAAAACATACCCGTAGCTTATTACTGATCCTAAAATGTATATAAATACACAGATTTTTCAGAAAAGGCATCGTTTTATATTATTTTAAAATGAAAACAGCGGTCGTGACATTTTAACCGACTTGGTTTTACAATATAAAGGGGAAAATATGGATTTAGCCCGAGGGATGGTGCTTTAACCTAAATAATATATTTAATGCCCCATCTGTTTGATAAGAATTTGTATAAAAGAGTGAGGTTATTATCTCTTAAATAGTTTTTATTGCAGCTGTACAGTGCTGTGCTTTTTAATCTCCTATATAAAGTTCTGAATTTAATGATTTTTCATTTAAAACATTCTCAAAATCTTTCTTATCTTTATAGTATATTTATAGAAATATTTATAATGAAATATGTCTGAGAAATCCAAACCCCTCTCACCATTGAAGCTAATATAGGTTTTTATTTCACTTGAACTTTATTTTAAGAGGAATAAATTCCATCTCATACTTATATAAATTACATATATTTAAACAAACTAGGAAATTAATACTTCATAACACAAGTTGCAGACTTTTGCATGATTCTGTCTGTGATTTTATGATTTTATTGTGTTGGCGGCATCAATTTCTAAAAATTTCTGTGTTTAATAAACAGAATAAGGCTCATCATTAAAAACATTAAGTCCTGGTAACGCTTTGCATTAATCCTGTATTCATAATGCAGTTATTAGCACATTTATAATGCTTTATAATACATGTCAGAAGCCTTTGTTAAAGCCTATAGACATGTACATAAGTACACTCATAAAATGTTAAGAACATGCCGTAAGGCTTTATAACACAGTGACATAATGCATTATAAATGATGTATTTTAACTGTTCATTAACTTCTCATAGAGACCTTATAACATTTGTGTTTCCCGAACACTTTTCCTAAAAATGAATTAAGGTGCTTATAACTGTTTATAAAAGCTTATAAGCTCAGAGTGTTGTCATTAATTACCCATTTGAAAGCGACTGCATACATAGTAGTACATAATGCCTCATAAAAGCTTATAAACTCAGTGTTGTCATTAATTACCCATTTGAAAGCGACTGCATACATAGTAGTACATAATGCCTCATAAAAGCTTATAAGCTCAGAGTGTTGTCATTAATTACCCATTTGAAAGCGACTGCATACATAGTAGTACATAATGCCTCATAAAAGCTTATAAGCTCAGAGTGTTGTCATTAATTACCCATTTGAAAGCGACTGCATACATAGTACTACATAATGCCTCATAAAATCTTATAAACTCAGAGTGTTGTCATTAATTACCCATTTGAAAGCGACTGCATACATAGTACTACATAATGCCTCATAAAAGGTTATAAATGCTCTTTACAGACTTCAAGAAAAGTCTCGTTTTTTAAGTAAGAATGTCTAAACATCCAAACAATCGACCGTTTAAGTTCATGCTATAATGCATTATGACACTTTGGGTTATGCTTTTTGTTTTTTTGGTCTATATTTGAACACTGTTTTGGCTTTCGATCTAATTTATAACTGTAAACCTAATGTCTTATATATTTATATCCACATATTTAAATTTATCTGGGGTTTCTACCTAAATGTTTTGACGTTTATAGAAGTAGATCGTATGAGCTCTGGAATTATATGACCTCAGAGCCACTGGGTGGTATATCTTCTCGAGCCAGGTGTATCTGAGGCCAGACCTCGTCTGATTTATAGGGGTATCTCTGTTGATATCCGATCCAATCTGCCCCACACTTTCAGATCTCGCTACTGTATCTTTCACTTGACCTTGTTGCAAGGTTATTTTTATTATTTTTTTTTTTACTATAGCTATAACGGTGAAGATGTGACTGATTAAGTCTTTCCAGGAGTCGATCCATTCCTTAAGATGGAACCGTAGTTGGGTGATGTATGCGCACGTAAACAAAGCAGGCAGCTTCTTCAGATGGTTCTCTCTCAGCATGGGGTGTAAGATGATCAAGGGTGGGGACGGTGCTCTAAAAATACTGACAGAAACGATGTTCTGAGGGAACGTTTTTCTAGTTTAGACTCGTTTTATTTATTTAAATACGACTTAAATCCCATCAAGTTCAAATAAACTTTTTTTATTTTATTATTTTTTAATTATTTTATGACGTTTATCTGCTTTGAGTCATTTTTGCAGCACTTAAAAAAGAGATTGGTAACACTTTCCCAAATCCGGTATTCATAATGCATTATTAATACATTTATAAAGCGTTATTCAGAATTTATAATGCTTCATAATACGTCTCATAAGCCTTTGTTGATGTCTGTAGATGTCCATAAGCACACTTATAAAGTGTTATAAGAACATGCCAAATATGGCTTTGTAACACAAAGTGACATAATGCATTATAATGCTATATTTTATCATTTTTTATAATGCTATATTTTAACTGTTCGACAACTTCTTATAGAGACCAGCGACATAAAGCCTTATAACGTTTGTGTTTAACGAGTGCCTTTCCTGAAAATGACTTCATAAGTGCTCATAACTGTTTATAAAAGCTTATAAGCTTAGTGTTGTCATTAATTACGTCTTTAAAAGAGACTGCATACATAGTAGTACATAAGGCCTTATGAATGCTCTTTACACTAAAGTAATCATTTTGTTTTAAATACAAAAAAATCAAAAGGTTTAATAAGTTCAGATTACAACGCATTATGTCACTTTGGGTTATAAAACTTTGTCGGATTGTTATAACAATTTATGTCTACGATTATGAACCTCTACGTACATCAACCAAGGCTCATGACCGATGTTATAAAGCGTTATGAATACTTCGCAAAGCTTTAGAAAAGCACTTATAATGCATTATGAATGCCAAATTCATGACCAGTGTTACCAAGCGGTTTTTTTGCTTTAAACTATTGTTTAATGTGATTTATTTTATTATTTTCATCCCCCACACTAGTTTTAATCATCTGTCAATGCCGGAATGCCCTTCCCTAATGAATTAATTTTATTATTTGACTGATGAGCACACGATGTGAGTGTCCACAGTGTCGGTGCTTTGGCTCCGTAACACTTTAGAATTTCACCCATCACCACCGTGCTTAGAAATCTCATGTCAGCGCACCGCAGGATTGTGGATCACTTAATATCACCATCGTATCCCACTGTGAGGCATTGCATTAAATAAGCTGCGAGGCAGAACAAGCTGCGGGTCCTTATACAGCTTTAAACACCCTCGCACTGGAAGTAAACAAGACGCTCCTGCTGAAGGTGTTAGGCTTCAACATAATACAGCTCCATCTTCACCCAAAGCCCGAGAAATGTCTTATCAAATTCCCGCCGCAGTCCAGAGATCCGATACTAAAATACACCCTCGCTCTCTCAGTGTCTGCCCCTCTGTGTGTGTGTGATGTGTGTAATACGAGTTGCATGCATGTGTAGGAGCGAGAAAAGTGTCTCCTTATTTAATTCTGACCCCTGGGAGATCGCCGGGGAGCTCATAACCATTTATAAGCACAAAGGTCAGAGAGCAAGTATGTGCTGAGTTTGTGGGTCCATGCGATGGTTTGTCCCAATCCTTAACTCTGTGTCCAAAAATGGTTGCAATACAATTCATTTGTTGGTACCTGCAGCCAGGGGACACAGGGACCTAAAATAGTGCGATGTGTAGCTTATAGGGCTTTACGTCTCAGGATCGTGGCATTGCAAGCTTTTTAAATTATTAATAGAGACCTGAAACGTCAAGCGCAAACGAGTCCTAAAAGCGGAATGAGGACGAATGAGGCAAATGGACACGGCTATTTATGTATTGTGGAAATATTCTATATCTGGAAGGAGCAAAATTATGCGATTCTTTACTTTCTGGACCTAACTTTCATTATCTTCCACTTAATCCTCTACGGGGGGGGGGGGGGGGGGGGGGGGGGGGGGGGGGGGGGGGGGGGGGGGGGGGGGGGTGGGTTCTTCATGCCCATCCAGAGGAGAACGTTTCGAGCGCTGGGCAGATACAGCCAGGACAGGACGCCAATCTGTTGCCAGGCACACTCACACTATATGGGGCAATTTGGATTGGCATAGGGACCCCCCCCTATATATAGAAGTATATATATTCTATAACTTTACATTATAATTAGATTTTTTTTTTATTATTTAATTTATTTATTTTTCCTATAAATTTTTTCTAGTTAATTTAATTCATTGTGTGTTTATGTATGTATATTTTTTAGGGGTACATTATGTACGTACAGAACGTACAGAACGTTTCAGGCTCTGGGCAGATACACCCAGGACAGGACGCCAATCTGTTACCAGGCACACTCACACTATATGGGGCAATTTGGATTTGCACCCTGTCCTGGGTGTATCTGCCCAATGCCTGAAACAATCTCCCCTGCCCGGCATAGGGACCCCCCCCCCCCGCCCCAGAAGTGGATTAAGCGGTAGAAGTTTGGACCCTTTTTTACATTATATAACTTCTATATATAGAAGTATATATATTCTATAACTTTACATTATAATTAGATTTTTTTTTTAAATAAAATTTTTCCTATTTAATTCATTGTGTGTTTATGTATGTATATTTTTTAGGGGTACATTATGTACGTACAGAACGTACAGAGCGTTTCAGGCGCTGGGCAGATACACCCAGGACAGGACGCCAATCTGTTACTGGGCACACTCGCACTATATGGGGCAATTTGGATTTGCACCCTGTCCTGGGTGTATCTGCCCAATGCCTGAAACAATCTCCCCTGCATAGGCATAGGGACCCCCCCCCGCCCCAGAAGTGGATAAAGGGGTAGATAATGAATGAATTCATTAATGATTGTGGAATTTCTTTGATGCAAGTTTGGACCCTTTGTTACATTATATAACTTCTATATATAGAAGTATATATATATTCTATAACTTTACATTATAATTAGATTTTTTTTTATGATTTTATTTATTTATTTATTTATTTTTCCTATTAAATTTTTTCTAGTTAATTTAATTCATTGTGTGTTTATGTATGTATATTTTTTAGGGGTACATTATCTATGTACAGAACGTTTCAGGCGCTGGGCAGATACACCCAGGACAGGGCGCCAGTCCATCGCTGGGCACACACACTTCAGGACACTCCATGTGGTCAATCAAAGGCACTGAAGTTTAAATATGGGTTTCCTGACCTCAGGGTTCACGGAGTAATGTTGTGGGCAATTAACACCTTTAAAAATATAAAGAAAGGCGTCTCTATGATATCTATTTGACCCTTTTACCCATCGTACCACGCCATGCTTTTCCTACATCGCTGATGCATCGAATCAAATGGAGATTTGAAGAAACGATCACAATCAATCACGCCAACGCCATTTTTTCCATTGTACATTTCTCTTTCTGTCTTTCTCTATCCAACCTGAGCTAATAATACAGGATGAAGTTGTTAGTCTGTGCTTGTATTTATTACTGGCTGAGATAAATACCACATGGTAAAGTGTTGGATTGAGTTACCCCCCTGTTGCCTTCCCATTTGTAAGCAACGAAACCAGAGCCACGATCTTGGAACTTGGGACAATCGTGCCAAGTGGTAGGAAATCTCATCTGGGGGCAGGTTTTTAAAGTTCAGAGAGACTGAAGCTGCGGGGACGGGTTTCACTGACTCACCACATGCTGCCGCATCCGGGCAAAAGTAGAAGCTCTAATGAGTGATGACTGAAAGCGATAACATTATTCTAAGATTAATGGAATCGTATGACGCAAGCATGTTTGTCCATTTGAGGGTCGTTGTGTTGAGTGGGTGTTAAGAAAAATGTTTCTCTCTCTGTCCCTGGTGTAAGATGGATGGAATTATGGACATATGGCGGATATCTGTTCGATATATATATATATATATATATATATATATATATATATATATATATATATATATATATATATATATATATGAATGATATATATATCATTCATTATCTCCCACTTTATCCTCTATTAGGGTCGCAGGGGGGTTCCCCATGCCCATCCAGGGGAGAACGTTTCGGGCGCTGGGCAGATAGACCCAGGACAGGTCGCCAATCCATCACTGGGCACACACTCACACAGACACACTCTATATGGGGCAATTTGGAGAACTCAATCGACTTGATCCATGTTTTTGGACTGTGGGAGGAAACCGGAGAACCCGGAGGAAACCCACGCGGACACGGGGAGAACATGGAAACTCCACCCAGATGGGGATTCGAACCAGGAATCCCTAGCGCTGAGAGGCGAACGTGCTAACCACTAAGCCACCGTGCCCCTATATATATCATATTTTAATATTTATATATTTGAATCGCATTATTATTTATTCTGTAGTAAACATAATAATTAATCTACTTCTTTATTTATAAAACAGAGACTGCTGCTCCAGCAGAGGAAGGTGAGCATTTATTATTATTATTATTATTATTATTATTATTATTATTATTATTATTATTATTATTATCAGCAATATTAAAAATATTGGTATTAATTTTTTTGTTGAAATGATTTTTGTGTATTTTAGGTCCAGAAGTAGAAGGTGAGTGTTTCTTCATAACATTCCTGTATTCTAATTACATTAAGTATAATCACATTCCTACATTGCCCTTAATGATTTATAATATATTGAATGATTAAATATAATGATCTATAGCATAGATATACATGGTGTTGCATAGGGGTGTAAATATTAATCGATTTGAATCGATGCATCGATTTGACACATCGACAAGTCCACAAGAGTGTCGATTAATACTTAATAAAACCTGAAACACTGAAAATACAGAATTGTCATTCATTTAACATTTAAATGTTCAAATATAACACGTATGGAACTAATACGGGACACGCTTTCCATGAAAAGATTTATGCAAAATGATTCCCACTTTTCCAAACACCGGCGTTGTTCACAAAAACCCGCGTCTTTCAAAACTATAGAGATACACACATTTCCAAGATTAAACATGTTTGATCATAATGATCAGTTTTTATTTAATAGTGAATAGATTAGACTCGGCCTGCACAGTGAGCATTAGACTTAATACATTTAATCTTATTGCACTATAATAAATTTTTTTTTAATGGACTAACTTCTATTTATAGTGCATTCATCAAAATTGCTGTAGTGTGATAAACTTTGTGTCTCAATGAATCTCGATTTATTAAAAACATCGTAGATTAAATGTAAAAAATATATATATCTATATATACAGTATATATTCATTCATTCATTATCTTCCGCTTTATCCTCTATTAGGGTCGCAGGGGGGTTCCCCATGCCCATCCAGGGGAGAACGTCTCGGGCGCTGGGTAGATACACCCAGGACAGGGGGGCAATCTATCGCTGGGCACACACTCACTCACACAGACACACTCTATATGGGGAAAAATTTGAGAATTCAATTGACTTGATCCATGTTTTTGGACTGTGGGAGGAAACCGGAGAACCCGGAAGAAACCCACGCGGACACGGGGAGAACATGGAAACTCCACCCAGATGGGGATTCGAACCGGGAATCCCTAGCGCTGAGAGGAGAACGTGCTAACCACTAAGCCACCGTGCCGCCCATATATATATATATCTATATCAGAGCCTTATTAAAATATGATTTGATGAAAAAAAAAAACTAAATAAATATATACATATATTTCTTTTGCATCAAATCATATTTTAATTGCATAGAATAAAAAGAAATCAATCAAATCGTATTGAATTGTCACTAAGGCTCTGATTTACACACGTGGTATTGCGGCTGCGATCCTGGGTTTTGAGCGACAACGAAAATTGTCCGATATTACGTCTTGTAACGTAGATTTAACCTAACCTCAACATAACTGTGGAGGGCAGTAAGAGCTTTGCATACAGTATTTTATTGTTTACATCATATGAGACGTTCCACCACATGCTTTGATCTTCAGTGATGTCACCTTTGGCTTGGCTGATGTGTAGAACTTCATATAAATATATGTAATACGTTACAATATATTAATATAATTGGTTAAATTGCAGCAGATGCAGAAGGAGAACATGGTGAGATTTCCTGTGTGCATGATACATAGACGTCACTTCATTATTAATATTCGACCAAATAATATTATCATTTATAATATTATAATTGTGTGACGTAACTAATGGTAAGTTTGGACAAACTTCCCATTTACAATGCGTTCCTGATCATATATTGTATATAAATATATACTATATGAGCAAAAGTGTTATCATTAAAATGAGCTTTATTTAATCAGTGCCCATTCAGCAGGTTTATAGACAATTCGGTGCGTCCAGATTTGGAACAGTCCATTTAGAAAGGCCCTCAGAAAAGTCAAGTCTAGTGCAGAACCGATACTAACCAAAGGGGAACCGACATATAATGCAAAGCCAGTCTCAATACTTTTGCTCATCTTCTGTATATACATATGATATATGTAGAGGATGCACACACGTACCTTCCTTCATTCTTACAATATTGGTCCATTTTATGAACTCCACCTGGCATATGTTCTGTAGATGCACTCTGGAGTTCTCCAATCACAAACTTTGTATTATTCCGTTATTTATATAAATAATCACCACAGAGTATGTGTTATTTGGGTGGTGGTCCTGCTGTGATGTGATGTGTTGCACTGGCAACATCCATCCATCCATTATCTTCCGCTTTATCCTATATTAGGGTCACGGGGGGTTCCCCATGCCCATCCAGAGAAGAACGTTTCAGTCGCTTAACACGCCACCACTGTCAATGTTCTCTACTGCTGAGAAGCATCCACCACCCAATTAAAATTAAAAATAATAATTAATTAAAAAAAAGACCTGCTCTGTGGTAGTTCAACAAAATATGTAAGTATGCAAAGAAAGAAATGGACTACAATCTGGAATTGTAGAACTTCAATTGCATATCAATAGTAAGTGGAAATAATAATATGGACAATAAGTGTAGCTGCAAGGAAAAAAACTATATATATATATATTGTGTCTATATTTATATTATGTGTGTGTATGTGTAATATATATTATGTGTGCGTGGGTGTGTATATATATATATATATATATATATATATATATATATATATATATATATATATATATATATTTATATATATATATATATATATATATATATATATATATATATATATATATATATATATATATATATCCATTATCTTCCGCTTTATCCTGTATTAGGGTCGTGGGGGGGTTCCCCATGCCCATCCAGAGGAGAACGTCTTGGGCGCTGGACAGATACACCCAGGACAGGGTGTCAATCTATCGCTAGGCACACACTCACTCACACATACACACTCTATATGGGGCAATTTGGAGATCTCAATTGACTTGATCCATGTTTTTGCACTGTGGGAGGAAACCGGAGAACCCGGAGGAAACCCACGCGGACACGGGGAGAACATGGAAACTCCACCCAGATTGGGAGTCGAACCGGGAATCTCTAGCGCTGAGAGGAGAACATGTTAACCACTTAGCCACCGTGCCACCCCTCTATATATATATATATATATATATATATATATATATCCATGGTATTTCTTTCTCCATGGCATGTGATGTCACAGCTTATAAAGCTGTGCACATCATCAGACGGAGCAGCATCGGTGGCGCTAATCAGTCTCCCTTTAGAACTAAAGTACTAAGTGTGTACATGTGTCCGGAACGTGTGTGTGTTTAATCGTGGCTTTGTTTTTTAACATATTGCTCTATTTAACAGAAAAGACTGAGCTTACAGGCCTGTTCATCGAAAAGCCGGAAAATACAGTCATAGTAACAGGTAACACACATACACACACACACACACACACACACGCGTCCCCATACATAGAGCCAAAAACATTTAAAAAATCTTTAGGAGACAATGATGGGTGTGAAAAATGGAAATGTAACAGTTTGTGTGTGTGTGTGTGTGTGTGTGTGTAGGTAAGGATGCAGTGTTTATTGCAAAGGTGGATGCCTCTACGTTGACAAGGAAACCGACTATGAAGTGGCTGAAGGGGAAATGGATGGATCTCGGCAGCAAAGCTGGAAAACACCTCCAGTTCAAAGAGACGTACGACAGGAACACCAAGGTGTGTGAGTGTGAGGAGTGTGTGTGTGTGTGTGTGTGTGTGTGAGGGGTGTTTGAGTGTGAGGAGTGTGTGTGTGTGTGAGAGGTGTGTGTGAGAGGTGTGTGTGTGAGAGGTGTGTGTGTGAGAGGTGTGTGTGTGAGAGGTGTGTGTGTGAGAGGTGTGTGTGTGAGAGGTGTGTGTGTGTGAGGTGTGTGAGTGTGAGAGGTGTGTGAGTGTGAGAGGTGTGTGAGTGTGAGAGGTGTGTGAGTGTGAGGAGTGTGAGGAGTGTGAGGAGTGTGAGGAGTGTGTGAGTGTGTGAGTGTGTGAGGAGTGTGTGAGTGTGAGAGGTGTGTGAGTGTGAGAGGTGTGTGAGTGTGAGAGGTGTGTGAGTGTGAGAGGTGTGTGAGTGTGAGAGGTGTGTGAGTGTGAGGAGTGTGAGGAGTGTGAGGAGTGTGAGGAGTGTGAGGAGTGTGTGAGTGTGTGAGTGTGAGGAGTGTGAGGAGTGTGTGTGTGTGAGGAGTCTGTGAGTGTGAGGAGTATGAGGAGTGTGTGTGAGGAGTGTGAGGAGTGTGTGAGTGTGTGAGTGAAGTGTGTGAAGTGTGTGAGTGTGTGAGTGTGAGGGGTGTGAGGAGTGTGTGAGTGTGAGGGGTGTGAGGAGTGTGTGTGTGTGAGGAGTGTGTGTGTGTGAGGAGTGTGTGTGTGTGAGGAGTGTGTGTGTGTGAGGAGTGTGTGTGTGTGAGGAGTGTGTGTGTGTGAGGAGTGTGTGTGTGTGAGGAGTGTGTGTGTGTGAGGAGTGTGTGTGTGTGAGGAGTGTGTGTGTGTGAGGAGTGTGTGTGAGGAGTGAGTGTGAGGAGTGTGTGAGTGTGAGGGGTGTGAGGAGTGTGTGAGTGTGAGGAGTGTGAGGAGTGTGTGAGGAGTGTGTGAGTGTGAGGAGTGTGAGGAGTGTGTGAGTGTATGAGGAGTGTGTGTGAGGAGTGTGTGAGTGTGAGAGGTGTGTGTGTGTGTATGAGGAGTGTGTGAGGAGTGTGTGAGCGCTTGCAGGTGCAGATGTCGAAGTTGAAAGTGGTTGTGGCAGCTGCTACCAGTGGTTCTAGATGTGTGTGTGTGTGTGTGTGTGTGTGTGTGTGTGTGTGTGTGTGTGTGTGTGTGTGTGCAGGTATATACATACGAGATGAAGATGATAAAGGTGAAACCAGGTCATGCTGGAGGTTACAGATGTGAGGTCACAGCCAAAGACAAATGTGACAGCTGTACATTCGAGGTGTCTGTGGAAGGTACACACACACACACACACACACACACACACACACACACACACACACACACAGACAGGTCAATGGATTAAAGGGAATGACCGAATTACCACAAAGTTGCTGTAACTTCATCATATGCCTAAACCTTGAAATAATAGGTCTTTATAATTATGAGGTAGTTCCGCTCCTCCAATCTGATTGGCCGAGTCGTTTGTCCAGCTGTGACATTGGCAACAATTCACAATTAATTACCGTTAAGGAAAATACGGATAAATAGGAACTGTAAGCCGTTATCCCGTTACTCAGCGGCCAGGACTCGATTTTGTTGCTGAGGTCTGGTTTCTTAATGATTTTCTTTTAATAAATTGTTTGAAATAACAGGGGGGCGGCACGGTCGCCTCTCAGCGCTAGGGATTCCCGGTTCGAATCCCCATCTGGGTGGAGTTTCCATGTCCTCCCCGTGTCCGCGTGGGTTTCCTCCGGGTTCTCCGCTTTCCTCCCACAGTCCAAAAACATGG
>JAFMOC010000206.1:1285000-1310000 GCA_019802505.1 Corydoras sp. C115 | reverse complement strand
AGGAGTGGTACACCGTGATGAAGGGGAAGAAGGTCGTATTGAGGGTGGAGGTTGCCGATCCAACGGTGGAGGTTAAATGGCTTAAAAACGGTCAAGAGATCAAACCCTCAGCCAAGTAAGACACACACACACACACACACACACATATATATATTTATGCTCTAAATTGCCCCTATAATAGTGGGTGTTGGGCGGCAAGGTGGCTTAGTGGTTTGCATGTTCGCCTCTCAGCAGTAGGGATTCCCGGTTCGGATCCCCGTCTGGGTGGAGTTTCCATGTCCTCCCCGTGTCCGCGTGGGTTTCCTCCGGGTTCTTGGGTTTCCTCCCACAGTCCAAAAACATGGATCAAGTCAATTGAGTACTCCAAAATCGCCCCATATAGAGTGTGTCTGTGTGAGTGAGTGAGTGTGTGCCCAGCGATAGATTGGCGCCCTGTGCTGGGTGTATCTGCCCAGCACCCGAGACGTTCTCCCCTGGATGGGCATGGGGAACCCCACCGCGACCCTAATATAGGATAAAGAGGAAGATAATGGATAGATGGATGGATAGTGGGTGTCTGTGTGAGGGAGTGTGCCCAGCGATGGATTGGCGCCCTGTCCTGGGTGTTTCTACCCAGCACCAGAGGTGTTCGAATCTGAATGGGCATGAGGAACCCCTCTGTGATTATAGATGGGATTAAGAGGATGATAATTAATGAATACATTAGCTTTATTTAACTAAGGAAATAAACCCTTCCACTTTTCCCAGAAGCACAATAGCCCTAAACACTCTTGACCACCAGTCACTGTCGCTGCCAGCTGGAACTACATTAAAGGTGGCGGGACATCTTTGTAAAGTGTAGATTAACCTTTGCAGGGTCCCAAAGAATCAGTATGGCAATCAAAGCAATGGTGTGGATCTGCATAGAGAACACACACACAGACTTTTGCCCTTATTTCGAAGATATCATCACGATTCCACTTTATTACACTAAATTTTATGTAAAGTTCCAATGGCTAGCGTCAATTTTGCATATGGAGTTTTTTGGCGTGTCTTTAAAACGCAAAAGAAAATTAAAGACATGGCATGCGGTGAACATGCAAATGAATTCTTTTATATTATATTATTTTTAACAGCGGCACGGTAGCTTAGTGGTTAGTAAGTTCGCCTCTCAGCGCTAGGGATTCCCGGTTCGAATCCCCATCTGGGTGGAGTTTCCATGTTCACCCCGTGACCGCATGGGTTTCTCCGGTTTCCTCCCACAGTCCAAAAACATGGATCAAGTCAATTGAGTTCTCCAAAATTTCCCCATATAGAGTGTATCTGTGTGAGTGAGTGCTAGATTGGCGCCCTGTCCTGGGTGTATCTGCCCAGCGCCCGAGACGTTCTCCTCTGGATGGGCATTGGGAACCCCACCGCGACCCTAATAGAGGATAAAGCGGGAGATAATGAATGAAATATTTTTAACAAAGCCTGTGACACCTCTAGAGTAAGAGTTTTAATGTATGTTTTATTTGTAGATATAGCCACAGACCTGAACACTTACATGTTTGTGGCTTCCTACAGTTCTTGTGATCTGATGATCTGGGTTTTGTAGGTACATCATGGAAGCCAGTGGAAATGTTCGCACTCTCACCATTAATAAGTGCTCACTGGCTGACGATGCGGCGTACGAGTGTGTGATTGGAACCGAAAAGAGTTTCACTGAACTTTATGTTAAAGGTGAGACACACACACACTCTTTACCAGTTGTATTGGGTGTCCCATCACATCACATTAGAATATATACTTTTGCTGAAGCTTTTTTATTAAAGTCACTTAAGTCTGGCTCTGCTGACGAATACTGGATGGAACCTGACAAGGCGGTCCTGCAGGACGCCCCCTAATGGACTCACATATAGTTTCCAGTTATTAGTTTTTCCATTTGTTTAATATCTGTACATGGCTGTCCTACACTGTTGTTGCTGCCTGGCCGCTCAAGGAGGACGAGTCCCCCACTGAGTCTTGGTCGTCCCAAGGTTTCTTCCTTAAATAACAACATAAAAGGGAGTTTTGTCTTGCCACTGTCGCTTCGGCTTGCTCTTTGGGGGTTTAAAGGCTTTTCATTCTGTAAAGCTGCTTTGTGACAATGTACTGTTGTAAAAAGCGCTATAGAAATTACTTACTTACTTACTTACTTACACCTCAACTTGACCGTTGGAGTGAAGAGCACAGGGTTGGTCATAAAACAGAACCCCTAAAATAGTGAGAGTTTAGGACCTTGACCAAAGTTCTGGTCCTTAAATCTGATTGGCTGGGCCGTTTGTCCAGCAGTGACATTAGTGACAATAACACACACACCTGACTTTCACATTTGAATCAATGCGTGATATTTAATACGTCATTTCCACCATGTATTTCATAAACTGCGTTTTGCCCACTAGATGACATCATTTGATTGTTAGAGAAACCGGGATACTGTTACTCAGCGATCAGCGTTCATTTTAAAAACAAATGTTGCGGAAGACCAGATTATTAACGATTATGCTTTTAATAAATGCATTTATGAATCAAACCTTGTTTTTTTTAACATAGTTTGTAACCATTTTATAAAAGCTATAAAGTACTAAGTGTATTATTGTGAATAATTCACAGATGTGTAATAACACCTCGTTTTCTTCAGAAATTATTTACAATAATGCAGATTATTTCGTGCCTTATTGCTTTAATTTTACTGTGTGTGTGTGTGTGTGTGTGTGTGTGTGTGTGTGTGTGTGTGTGTGTGTGTGTGTGTGTGTGTGTGTGTGTTTCAGAACCCCCTGTAACCATCACTAAGCTGCTGGATGATTATCAGGTGGTTGTTGGAGAGAGAGTGGAGTTTGAAGTGGAGGTTTCAGAAGAGGGAGCCCAAGTCGTCTGGTGAGATGGATGTACACACAAGCACACACACACCGACGTCACAAAGTTGTACTTATAAGTGTGTGTGTGTGTGTGTGTGTGTGTAGGTGTTTTGAGGACGTGGAGTTGGCTCGGGATGAGAAACGGCACTATCGCTTTAAGACGGATGGGGTGAAGCACACTTTGGTCATTCAGGAGGCCACGCTGGACGACATGGGAATGTACCATGCGTTCACCACTGGGGGACACACCAAAGGAGAGCTTATAGTGGAAGGTGAATACGTCCACAGAACATATTTCCAACACAAATGCAAATCTGATAAAGAATTAAATAATACAGAATTAAATAATCATTAAAAATCATCTGTAATTTGAGGCGATGAGGCAAAGGACATTTAAAAAAAAAATATATATATATATATATTTATGAACTACTAACTATGAAATATGTACTGGAATTGTATGAGGATGCTGATTTAGATAATCTCATATGTGTCGCTGTGTAGAGAAGGAGTTGGAGATCTTACAGAGTATCGCCGACCTGACGGTGAAGTCAGCAGAACAGGCCATGTTTAAGTGTGAGGTCTCGGACGAGAAGGTGACCGGGAAGTGGTTCAAAGACGGCGTCGAGGTTCTACCAAACGAGCGCTACAAGATCACACACATCGGCCGGTACTCCACCTAAACAAACCGTTTTAATACAGTGACTCCATATTAATATCCAGATCCATGTAAGAATCTGAAGATACATATATTCTATAAACACAGCAAAAGGCGACACCTGTTGGGGTTCAGATTTAGGTCAAAATGTACATAGCTGATAGTATTTTTGTTATAATTGATGGAGCCTAATATAATGGAGCCTTTTTGGCAACAATGGAACCCCTCTTCTTGAAGTTCTTGATGCGATAGATTGTTGACTGAGGTGCAATCTTTCTAGCTGCGATACTCTTCCCTGTTAGGCCATTTTTGATGACTGCACGTGTTTCTTTAGCGATAACCATGGTTAACAGAAGAGAAACAATGATGCCAAGCACCAGCCACCTTCTAAAGTGTCCAGTGGTGTCATGACAGGTTGATCTTCAGCCCTGTCCTCATCAACACCCACAACTGAGTTAATGGAGCAATCACTGAAACGATGTTAGCTGGTCCTTTTAAGGCAGAGCTGCAATGAAGTTGAAATGTGTTTTGGGGGATGAAGTTCATTTTCTAGGAAATATTGACGTTGCAATTAATTGCTGTTAAGCTGATCACTCGTTATAACATTCTGGAATATATGCAAATTGCCATTATAAAAACTGAAGCAGTAGACTTTGTAAAAATTAATATTTGGGTCATTCTCAAAACTTTTGGCCATGACGCTGGGCACACACTATATGGGGCAATTTGGAAAACTCAATTGACTTGATCCATGTTTTTGGACTGTGGGAGGAAACTGGAGAACCCGGAGGAAACCCACGCGGACACGGGGAGAACATGGAAACTCCACCCAGATGGGGATTCGAACCGGGAATCCCTAGTGCTGAGAGGAGAACATGCTAAAGCACTAAGCCACCATGCCACGCCATTAGTTTATTCATTCATTCATTTATCATCTTCAGCTTTATCCTATATTAGGGTCGTGCGGGGGGGGGGGGGGGGGTTCCTTGGGAGAACGTTTCGGGCGCTGGGCAGATACACCCAGGACAGGACACCAATCTATCGCTCGGCACACACTCACTCACACAGACACACTCTATATGGGGCAATTTGGAGAACTCAATTGACTTGATCCAGGTTTTTGGACTGTGGGAGGAAACCGGAGAACCCGGAGGAAATTTTTGTGGCCATTTTTTTTTTTTTTGCCCATTTTTGTGCAGTGCTATGATGACTGCACGTGTTTCTTTAGAGATATCCATGGTTAACAGAAGAGAAACAATGATGCCAAGCACCAGCCACCTTTTAAAGTGTCCAGTGGTGTCATGACAGGTTGATCTTCAGCCCTGTCCTCAACACCCACAACTGAGTTAATGGAGCAATCACTGAAACGATGTTAGCTGGTCCTTTTAAGGCAGGGCTGCAATGAAGTTGAAATGTGTTTTGGGGGATGAAGTTCATTTTCTAGGCAAATATTGACGTTGCAATGAATTGCAGTTATTAGTATATGTAAATGTAGTATATGCAAATTGCCATTATAAAAACTGAAGCAGTAGACTTTGTAAAAATTAATATTTGGATCATTCTCAAAACTTTTGGCCATGACTGTATAAACAGTTAACAGATTTAATACTAGTAGACTGGTGCAACATTCTAAGACATGCACACATGTCTCGGGGTAATAAATAATAAAAATAGGTATGTAGTGCATATGTAAGGTCCCACACATACACACAAGCTACGTTAAATTGTAGTTCCTATCGTGCTTATTCGTCACTTGTCTTTTAGGATATACTTCATTGTAGGGGTGAGCTGCAATATTCGCTGATTCGACGATTCGATTCGGAGAACCGTATTCGACTATGAACCTCATAGTCGAATGTACTATTTTGACCACATGGGGGTGCCCATGGCTGCTGCTAAGCATTAGTTTTTACATGAAATGTCTTTGTTTTCGTTATATATATATAGCCTTTTGTCAAATAAAATCATCCTAATTTTTAGAAAAACAAAAAAAAAAAGAAAAACAAAAAAAAGGTTTTCTTTTGTTAGAAAAACAATTAAAATATAAAAAAAAAAATCTTTTTTTAAAAACCACGCTTATAGCGCCATCTTGTGGTGAAATTTTAACTGATTCGACTATCAGTCGACTATAGGGAAAATCTGACGAATCAGATTCGACTATGAAAATCCTTAGTTGAATACACCCCTACTTCATTGTGTGTTTTTTTTGTGTGTGTGTGTGTGTGTGTGCGTAGAATCCACCGCTTGATTATAGATGATGTTAAACCTGGTGATGCCGGTGATTACACATTTGTTCCAGATGGCTACGCTCTGTCGCTCTCCGCCAAACTCAACTTTCTTGGTATCTATTATATTTCCGCACATTATATTGTTTTCATTGTTTTTTAATGTATTGTTGCTGTCGACAAACCTTTATTAATATACAGTTCTTTAAATTCACTGAATTTAAAGCCATATTGTAAAAAGATTGCCATCCTCACTTTTTATTTATTGTTTTATGTAATAATGCTATTTTCGTTGACTAAAATGTAAACCAACCTCTGTGTTTCCTTAGAGATCAAGATCGACTACGTTCCCCGACAAGGTGAGTACACACACCCATCCACCCATCCATCAATAGTATACATACCCCAATAAATAAATTTACACCCACAAATATAAACTCAAAACAACAGAGCTGATGATGGTACAACTAGTCTTTTAATGCAGAAGACACCGGGTGAAATCAGACATAAGTGACGGGTGTGAAGGGATCCAAGTGTGTAGCTCTCTCTCTCTTTCTCTGGGGCAGTTTGTGGGGGTCTGGGAGATGAAGTCGGGATGATATTAAATTTGGGGAAGAATTGGGGTGCTGGTATCTGGAACACTGAGTAAGGAAATGCATCTATCACTATAGTCAATCATCACTTGACCAATTAATTAATATATTTGCTAATCAATACATTCACCCATCAAAATGTCTTCTCATTAATACATCTTCCAATGTATCTACTGCTATACCTCATTCTTTCAATCAGATCCTCCCAAGATCCATCTGGACACCACTGGGAACATGGTGTCACAAAATACCATCATTGTCGTCGCTGGCAACAAGCTACGCCTAGATGTGGAGATTACCGGAGAGCCCGCCCCTGTTGTGTGCTGGAAGAAGGGCGAGCAGGTAGAAAAAAAAAAAAATAAATAAATAAATATTGGCTTAGTGGTTAGCATGTTCTCCTCCCAGCACTAGGGAATCCCCATAGATTTCGAATCCCCATCTGGGTGGAGTTGCCATGTCCTCCCTGTGTCCACGTGGGTTTCCTCCGGGTTCTCCGGTTTCCTCCCACAGTCCAAAAACATGGATCAAGTCGATTGAGTTCTCCAAATTGCCCCATATAGAGTGTGTCTGTGTGAGTGAGTGTGTGCCCAGCGATAGATTGGCGCCCTGTCCTGGATGTATCTGCCCAGCGCCCGAAACGTTCTCCCCTGGATGGGCATGGGGAACCCCCCCCCACACGGCGAAGATAATGGATGGTCAATGGACAGTACAACTTATATTGACACTGATCGATGTCTCCGATTGGTCGACTCCCCCAGGAGATGACGGAGCCTAACGGGCGTGTTCGGGTGGAAACCAGAACGGGCTTGAGCAGCTTCGTTATTGAGGGGGCGGAGCGAGAGGACGAGGGAAATTATAGCATCACTGTAACAAACCCTGCAGGAGAAGATAAAGCCAACCTGTTTGTTAAAATCGTTGGTGGGTAACTAACACACACCCACACACACTCGCAGATTCCGTTACGTAACAGTATTTGAATAATTAAATTTGGGCGTTTATTCATTTTCTTCCTCCTAATCCTCTCTGTGCGTGTCTTTAGATGTTCCTGATCCCCCAGAGCATGTGAAGTGTATTGCGGTAGGAGAGGATTGTGCCACAATTACCTGGGAGCCACCCAAATTTGATGGTGGAGCACCTGTGAAGGGTACACGCAAATACACACACACACACACACACATTACACACTGAAAAATGTCTGTCTGGTGTTTTTCTAAATCACACACTCGCACAGTCATATTAAATACCTACATCCACTATTCATTATGCATTATTAAAACATTCATTGTGCCACAATTACCTGGGAGCCACCCTGACCTGACCTTCCAAATTGATGGCACCACAATCTCCCCAACTGATTCGGTCCGGAACCTTGGGTTCACAATAGACTCCCACCTTAAACTCTCTGATCATGTGATCAAAACGGCCCGTTCTTGCAGATTCCTTCTTTATAACATAAGGAAGATCAGACCCTTTTCGACTGAACATGCTACCCAACTGCTTGTTCAAGCCCTAGTCCTATCCCGGCTTGATTATTGTAATGCGCTACTTGCTGGTATCCCAACTTCCACAATCAGACCTCTTCAACTAATTCAAAACTCTGCAGCCCAACTCGTGTTTAACCCCCAAGAACTCTTGTCACTCCATTACTCACTTCCCTCCATTGGCTTCCTGTAGCTGCTGCATTCAGTACAAGTCACTGACTCTGGCATACAGAACCATTTCTGGATCTTCCCCCTCTTACCTTCACTCTATCTTTTCAAAATACACTCCGACTCGTTCACTTCGCTCCAGTGATGATCGCCGCCTGGCGGTTCCACCTCACCGAGGAGCTAATCCTCACTCTGTGGCGTTCACCACTGCAACATGGTGGAACGATCTTCCCAACTCTGTCCGTAAAGCAGAATCACTAAACAGTTTTAAGAAACTACTTAAGACGCATCTCTTTAACAAATACCGGTTATAAATTTATTATTATTTTTTTAAATAAAAAAAGGGGGGGGGGGGCGCAGCTTCGAATACCAATCAGGTTTGATGAACTTACAGTATAGTTGGTTTTCTCCATGGCTTCTGACTTGTGGTGTTCTCATTTCATAATGCTTTATAATGTGTCTCATAAGCCTTTGTTAATGTCCATAGATGTACATAAGCACACTCGTAAAGTGTTATAAGAGCATATTCATTCATTATCATCCGCTTTATCCTCTATTAGGGTCGCGGTGGGGTTCCCCATGCCCATCCAGGGGAGAACGTTTCGGGCGCTGGGCAGATACACCCAGGACAGGGCGCCAACCTATCACTGGACACACACTCACTCACACAGACACACACTCTATATGGGGCAATTTGGAGAACTCAATTGACTTGATCCATGTTTTTGGACTGTGGGAGGAAAGCGGAGAACCCGGAGGAAACCCACGCGGACACGGGGAGAACATGGAAACTCCACCCAGATGGGGATTCGAACCGGGAATCCCTAGGGCCGAGAGGGGAACGTGCCGACCACTAAGCCACCGTGCCGCCCTAAGAGCATACTATAAGGCTTTATAACATAAAATGACATAATGCATAATAAGTTATGTATTTGAACTGTTTATTACCTTCTTATAGAGACCAGCGACATAAAGCCATATGTGTTTAATGAACTCTTTTTCTAAGAAATGACTTTAGAAGTGCTCATAACTGTTTAGAAAAGCTTATAAGCGTGTTGTCATTAATTCCCTCTTTGAAAGAGACTGCATACATAATGCCTCATAAAAGCTTATAAATGCTCAAATCAAACATTTGAATAAGTTCAGATTGTAATGCATTATGTCACTTTGGGTTAGAAAGCCTTATGTCAGATTGTTATAACAATTCATGACTATGATTATGAACATCTGTGTACATTGCCAAAGGCTTTGTGCTTTCTGAATGCACTTATAATGCGTTATGAATGCCGGATTCATAGAAAGTGTTACCAAAAACACTTCTGTCAGGAATCAGATCTTGAAGTATCTCGGGGTCTTGTTCACGAGTGATGGTAAGATGGAGCGTGAGATTGACAGACGGTCAGCGCGGGGTCAGCAGTGATGTGGACCCTATACTGGTCTGTTGTGGTAAAGAAGGAGCTGAGCCACAAGGAAAGGTTCTGGATTTACCAGTCGATCTACGTTCCGACCCTCACCTATGGTCATGAGCTTTGGGTAATGACCGAAAGAGCGAGAACGCGAATACAAGTGGCCGAAATGGGTTCTCTCCACAGGGTGGCCGGGCTCTCCCTTAGAGACGGGGTGAGAAGCTCGGTTATCCGGGAGAGACTCGGAGTGGAACCGCTACTCCTCCACATCGAAAGGAGCCAGTTGAGGTGGTTGGGGCATCTGGTAAGGATGCCTCCTGGGCGCCTTCCTAGGGAGGTGTTCCAGGCAAGTCCAGCTGGAAGGAGACCCCGGGGAAGACCCAGGACACGCTGGAGGGATTCTATCTATCAGCTGGTCTGGGAGCTGGTGGAGGTGGTCGAGCTGGTGGAGGTGGCCGGGGCGAGGGAGGTCTGGGTCTCCCTACTTCGGTCGCTGCCACCGCGACCCGAACCCCGGACAAGCGGAAGATAATGGATGGATGGTGTTACCAAAAAATACATAAACACTAAACTTAAAAATATATATATTATTGTATGTCATTTCTCATATGAACCCTCATTGGGATGACGACTCTGAATCCGTGCAGGTTACCTGATGGAGAGGAAGAAGAAGGGCTCGTCACGATGGACGAAGCTGAACTTCGATGTGTTTGAGAACACGAAGTACGAAGCCAAGAGAATGATCGAGGGCATTCTGTACGAGATGAGAGTGTTCGCCGTCAACGGCATCGGAGTGTCGGCACCAAGCATGAACTCCAAACCGTTTATGCCCATCGGTAACACACACACACACACACACACACACACACACACACACTCACACACTCAGACACACTCTATATGGGGCAATTTGGAGAACTCAATTGACTTAATCCATGTTTTTGGACTGTGGGAGGAAACCGGAGAACCCAGAGGAAACCCACGCGGACACCGGGAGAACATGGAAACTCCACCCAGATGGGGATTCGAACCGGGAATCCCTAGTGCTGAGAGGAGAACATGCTAAAGCACTAAGCCACCGTGCCACGCCATTAGTTTATTCATTCATTCATTCATCATCTTCAGCTTTATCTTATATTAGGGTCGTGCGGGCTGGGGGGGGGGATTCTTGGGGAGAACGTTTCGGGCGCTGGGCAGATACACCCAGGACAGGACGCCAATCTATCGCTGGGCACACACTCACTCACACAGACACACTCTATATGGGGCAATTTGGACTTCATCCATGTTTTTGGACTGTGGGAGGAAACCGGAGAACCCTGTAGGAAACCCAGGTGGACATGGGGAGAACATGGAAACTTCACTAAATGATGAATCATTTAGTGAGGACCGGAGCCAGGATTTCACCCCGACGAACAGAATTTATTTAGTGACCCAACAGGACGACATTAAAGAACCGTCCTGGACTTCTCCACCACTCCACTTGGTGGTCGATCTCTCTCCCCGCTTCCTTTTAAAGGATGCACGCGTTGATTGTCGTGTCAGGTGCATTAATTAAGCATAATTAAAGTCCATTATCAATATCTCCGCTATCCCCCCCACACCACGGCAATCCTATCACCCATGCTTTCTATTCTGTAAAATGGTAAAGGGTAAAAAGGGGGTAAAAAAAATAATTTTAAGGGTAAAATTTAACATATTTTTGGCTGAACAAAGCATTTCTTGCAAGTCTACAATTAACTATATTCTCAGAATATATGTGCAGTTAAAGAATAAATGTTTCCATGTCCATATTGTCCATATTTGGGGAGCCGATACCCACTTTAAGTGCTTTTATGTCTTTCCCAGCTCCCACTAGTGAACCCACCAAGTTGACTGTTGATGATGTCACTGATACCACCTGCTCCCTGAAGTGGTTGGCCCCAGAAAGGATCGGTGCCGGAGGTCTGGATGGATACGTCATTGAGTTCTGCAAAGAAGGAGGTAGGAATTCCGGAGATTATGATGGAACGGATTATAATCCCAGCTGGTTTGGGTTGGATCGTGTCACTCATTGTTGTGGGGGCAGATACGGAGTGGCAGGTGGCAAACACGGAGCTGGTGGACCGACAGAACTACGTGGTGAGAAACTTGCCCACGGGAGAGAAGATAAACTTCCGCGTCGCTGCGGTCAACATAGCTGGCCGCAGTCCTCCCGCTTGCCTCGCTCAGCCCGTCACGGTGCGAGAGATCATGGGTGAGTACTGTGCTGTTGTTCTAAAACGTTCTAAATACATATCTGTATCAGTGTACATCATAGGTGGCTATTAACTATTGAAATACATTTCCATTTCTTTCAGAGCACCCAAAGATTCGTCTTCCTCGTCAGCTGAGGACTAAATATATTAAGCGAGTTGGAGAAACCATCAACCTTGTGATTCCCTTCCAGGTGACAGACTTCAGAAATCACATTAAATTAAATTCAACAGAATTCATAGGAATAGTATTACGGCACGGTCTGCGTGGGTTTCCTCCGGGTTCTCCGCTTTCCTCCCACAGTCCAAAAACATGGATCGAGTCAACTGAGTTCTCCAAATTGCCCCATATAGAGTGTGTCTGTGTGAGTGAGTGAGTGTGTGCCCAGCGATAGATTGGCGCCCTGTCCTGGGTGTATCTGCCCAGCGCCCCCCCCCCCATCCCCGGCGACCCTAATACACAGACGTTGGCGCTCATCCCAAAAAAGGAGCACGCATTGCCATAATTATTCATCAAATTAATGATTTAACTTCCATCCATCCATTATCTTCCGCTTTATCCTCTATTAGGGTCACGGTGGGGTTCCCCATGCCCATCCAGGGGAGAACGTTTCGGGCGCTGGGCTGATAGACCCAGGACAGGGCGCCAATCTATCACTGGACACACTCACTCACACAGACACACTCTACATGGGGCAATTTGGAGAACTCAATTGACCTTGATCCATGTTTTTGGACTGTGGGAGGAAACCGGAGAACCCGGAGGAAACCCACGCGGACGCGGGGAGAACATGGAAACTCCACCCAGATTGGGATTCGAACCGGGAATCCCTAGTACTGAGAGGCGAACATGCTAACCCCTAAGCCACCGTGCCGCCACTTACCATAAACTAAAGATATATTAAATAATAGTGTGTTTTTGATAAAGTCAGGTAAACCACCAAGTGTTCTAAAGTCCTCTCGTCTTCAAACCGGCGTGTGTTCTCAGGGTAAACCGCGTCCCATCGCCACGTGGCTGAAGGACGGCCAACCCATCGACATGAAGAAAGTTGGAATCAGGAACTCGAACGTGGACTCAGTTCTGTTCATCCGTTCGGCAGAACGGGATCATTCAGGAAAGTATACTCTCATTCTGCAGATTGAGAACATGGAGGATCAAGCCACCATAGAGATCCGCATAGTCGGTAAGTCACCAATTCAACGTCTGTGACATTAATACACATGCTTAGGGAAGTTTGGGGAAGGCGCTGACGTGCCGCTCACTGGGATCAAACATGTTCTTGAGCAGTTGTGGATTTTGGATCTTATTCACATGGTTTCTGCAGAAATCTAAGGTCTAAAATTCTAAAAAAAGGTCTAAAAAAAAGTTTTTTATTGGATTAAAGTCTGAAGGCTGGGTAGACCACTCCATGACCTCCAATGCTAATAGTTCTTTGGGTTCTCCGATTTACTCCCACAGTCCAAAAACATCGATTCAAGGTGAATTGTCTGCACTATCCAAATATATATATATATTTATTTATTTATTTATTTATTATTTTTTTTTTCATTATCTTCCGCTTTATCCTCTATTAGGGTCACGGTGGGGTTCCTCATGCCCATTCAGGGGAGAACGTCTCGGGCACTGGGCAGATACACCCAGGACAGGGTGCCAATCCATCACTGGGCACACACTCACTCACACACACACTCTATATGGGGCAATTTGGAGAACTAAATCGACTTGATCCATGTTTTTGGACTGTGGGAGGAAACCGGAGAACCCGGAGGAAACCCATGTGCCGCTCACTGGGATCAAACATGTTCTTGAGCAGTTGTGGATTTTGTGCCGCTCACTGGGATCAAACATGTTCTTGAGCAGTTGTGGATCTTATTCGCATGGTTTCTGCAGAAATCGAAGGTCTAAAATTGGTTTTGCAAAGATGAAGGCTTTACATGCATTGAAGGAAATAATAATTTAATCCCTTGCTCACTGCCAAAGAGAAAAACAGTCTATAAGTCTAAGGGGGTAGGTTCATTTTAACGGTAAATGATAAAAAAAATAATAAATAAATAATGAAATCCAGAAAATCACATTATAGGAATAATATATATTTTTATTGCGGGTTGCCGGGGTGGGGGGGGGAGGTCCCCATGCCCATCTAGGGGAGAACGTCTCGGAAGCTAGGCAGATACACCCAGGACAGGGCGCCAATCTATCTCTGGGCACACACTCACAAAGACACACACACTCTATATGGGGCAATTTGGAGAATTCAATTGACGTGACGTTTTTTTTTGGACTGTGGGAGGAAACCGGAAAACCTGGAGGAAACCCACACAGACACATGGAGAACATGGAAACTCCACCCAGATTGGGATTCGAACCGGTAATCCCTAGCGCTGAGAGGAGGACATGCCAACCACTAAGCCACCGTGCCGCCCATATATTTATCATTCATTCATTCATTATCTCCCGCTTTATCCTCTAGTAGGGTCGCGGTGGGGTTCCCCATGCCCATCCAGGGGAGAACGTTTCGGGCGCTGGGCAGATATACCCAGGACAGGGCGCCAATCCATTGCTGGGCACACACTCACTCACACACACAGACACACTCTACATGGGGCAATTTGGAGAATTCAATTGGCTTGATCCATATTTTTGGACTGTGGGAGGAAACCGGAGAACCCGGAGGAAACCCACGCGGACACGGGGAGAACATGGAAACTCCACCCAGATGGGGATTCAAACCGGGAATCCCTAGTGCTGAGAGGAGAACGTGCTAACCACTAAGCCACCGTGCCGCCCCATATATATATATATATATATATCACAATCTTTCTTGGCGAGCCCAGCAGTTTTCTTTTAGTTTTTTTTTTTATGTTTTTTTTTAGTTGATGCTGAGGTTTGTGCACATCAGGAGGAAATTTGATCCCCTCCTCTTTTGCAGATCAATCTCCGAAACATTAAGATTTTGAGGCTGTTGCTTGGCAACTCGGAGCTTTAGCTCCCTCCATAAGTTTTTTATTGGATTAAAGTCTGGAGGCTGGCTAGACCACTCCATGACCTCCAATGCTAGTAGTTCTTTGGGTTCTCCGATTTGCTCCCACAGTCCAAAAACATGGATTCAAGGTGAATTGGCTGCACTATCCAAATTGCCACTATCTATTAGGATCGCGGTGGGGTTCCCCATGCCCATTCAGGGGAGAACGTCTCGGGCGCTGGGCAGATACACCCAGGACAGGGCGCCAATCCATCGCTGGGCACACACTCACTCACACACACACACACAATCTCTATATGGGGCAATTTGGAGAACTCAATTGACTTGATCCATGTTTTTGGACTGTGGGAGGAAACCGGAGAACCCGGAGGAAACCCACGCAGACACGGGGAGAACATGGAAACTCCACCCAGATGGGGATTCGAACCGGGGATCCCTAGCGCTGAGAGGAGAACGTGCTGACCACTAAGCCACTGTGCCGCCATATATATATATATATATATATATATATATATATATATATATATATATATATATATATATATATATATATATAGTGAATGTGTGAGCCCTAAAAAGCGCTAAAATGTTCTTCCCTGGATAGGCATGGGAACCCCCCCCCCCTTCCCATGACACTGATAAACGATTAAGCAGAAGGTAATAAGATAATAACATACAAATGTATTACATTGTCGTGTTGTGACAAACATCGACCGTAGCCTGCATGTCTCCGTTGCCCGGTCACCAGTGTCCTGCGGCGCCAGAAGATTCAGAACACTGAATTAATTGGCATCTGGGGGAAGCGAGGACCTCTGTTGAGGTGCAGGTGGAGCCCCAGACAGACACTGCATTGACTAGAGTACAGATGGCAGGACAGAAGCTAGCCTTTTGAGAACATCTCCACATTGAGGCACAGATCAACAGTGATGCCGGACGGTGTTAAAAGCATGTTGCGTTGTTTTCAGGACACGGATTCTTTTGCCGAATTGTGCAGCCCTTAAAGAAAACACCCCCATCTAAAAATCACTGCTGTCGGGGGGGGTGCCATCTGCATCTCAACAGAGTTCCGTCGTCCTCCAAGACGCCAGATTATTCGGCGTTCCAAATATTCTGGTGCAGCATGTTACTGTTTCATCGGCAGAGGCTTACTTATTAAGTCGGTGCTTTTTTAGTTTTTTTAAAGACGGCAGTCGTTTTTAGAAGCGTTTACAGCCCTGAGTCATCCTTAATCTGAGACTGATTACTGTTTAACAGTGCCGGCTGGTCCATAGGGGGCGCTGGGGCACCCCCTCCCACTCTTAAAATTGTTCAGATATTAAACTGAATTAATTATGAACGTACTGTGTGTCTAATAGACGTGTTGGAATTGATTAAAAGAAGAAATAAATACATGTAATCGCTCCCATTGGGCACAATTCCATCCATCGTTTCATTATCTTCCGCTTTATCCTCTATTAGGGTCGCGGGGGGGGGGGGGGGGTTCTCCATGCCCATCCAGGGGAGAACGTCTCGGGCGCTGGGCAGATACACCCAGGACAGGGCGCCAATCTATCGCTGGGCACACACTCACTCACACAGACACACTCAATATGGGGCAGTTTGGAGAACTCAATTGACTCGATCCATTCCTTTGGACAGTGGGAGGAAACCGGAGAACCCGGAGGAAACCCACGCGGACACGGGGAGAACATGGGAACTCCACCCAGATGGGGATTCGAACCGGGAATCCCTAGTGCTGAGAGGAGAACGAGCCAACCACTAAGCCACCGTGCCGCCCATTGGGCACACTTCTAATGTCTAATGAGTTTGTATGTGGGATGTGGGTACACAAACTTTTGGCAAGCGTGTGATCTGAGGCTGATTTCTAATTGGTTATTTTAGGTTTTTCCACGCAGCGCCCCGGACACATCCATTCTAGTGCGTCACTCGTTTTATTTAGGCATCATGTGATTGGACAATTCTGCCCCTATGCCACTATTGTGGCAAAAAAAGTTTGAGGCGTTCAGATTGAATCTTTCTGGTACTAGTAATCTCTAAATAACAGAATTTCAAACATGTAGCAAGTGACTCTGCGACAAATGATTATAGCAGCACGTCTTGAAGAGGCAGAGACTGTTGAGAACCTAGTCAGGAGGGCTCCCTGAAATGTTAATATTCTCAAATCACACAATCCCTGATTATCCCAACAACTTGATGTTGAACCTGAGCTTTCCATCTTTATTTATTTACAGGGATTAAATGATAAGACGTTGACTAAATGCGTTGAGCACGTTCGCCTCTCAGCACTAGGGATTCCCGGTTCGAATCCCCATCTGGGTGGAGTTTCCATGTTCTCCCCGTATCCGCGTGGGTTTCCTCCGGGTTTCCGGTTTCCTCCCACAGTCCAAAAACATGGATCAAGTCAATTGAATTCTCCAAATTGCCCCATATAGAGTGTGTCTGTGTGAGTGAGTGTGTGCCCAGTGACGGATTGGCGCCCTGTCCTGGGTGTATCTACCCAGCGCCCGAAACGTTCTCCCCTGGATGGGCATGGGGAACCCCCCACGACCCTGATAGAGGATAAAGCGGGAGATAATGAATGAATGAATGAATAAATGCGTTGTTAAGCTACTTGTTGAGCTACATCAGTCATTCTGAATTGCGATCTGTGGGACATAAAGACTATTCCATAGTAATGTGATATGAAATGTATGTGATATTTGTTTATCTTTGTATTTATCTATATAGACAAGCCTGGCCCTCCGGTAGCTGTTAAAGTGACGGATGTTTGGGGTTTTAATGCGGCACTGGAGTGGAAATCACCCAAAGATGATGGGAACTGTGAGATCACTGGGTACACCATCCAAAAAGCTGACATGAAAACCAAGGTCTGTACCGGATTCCGTATTTCCCGACTACTAATTGCTCATAGGACTAGTTTCACGATGTATGTGTTTGGTGTTACAGGAGTGGTTTACAGTGTATGACCACAATCGACGCACTAACTGCACCGTGTCTGATCTGGTGATGGGGAACCAGTACATGTTCCGGGTCTACAGTGAGAACCTTTGTGGCCTCAGTGAGGATCCATGTCAAAGCAAGGACACGGCTACTATCGCCAAAACCGGTCAGTACTGACGCCAATGAATCAACCGCCATGTGCGTATATAAATTAATTGTTCGTACCTCGTCACAGACAACTCAGACCCCGGCAATTAGGCACGCCAACATTGTAGAACTGACCGCCAGACCCTTACACTCTTTACACCTGACCTATTAACAAAACCCTGTCCAACCGACAACCCAAGCCCTTATATCGCACTACAATTCACCTTCCAACCAATTTTCCAACAGTGTCCTTTAAACCAACGCCCCAAACTCTTATAACCATCCAACCCCAACCATTTAAACTCCTAGAACAACCAGTTAAGCCATGTGCAACGGACTACCCAAGACCTTACACCGTGCTACAATTCATATTCCAACTAATTTTCCATCAGTTTCCTTTAAACCAACGCCCCAAACTCTTACAACCATCCAACCCCAACCATTTAAATTCCTAGAACAACCAGTTAAACCGTGGACTACCCAAGCCCTTACACTGCACTACAATTCACCTTCCAACCAATTTTCCAAACAGTTAACTTTAAACCAATGCCCCAAACTCTTACAACCATCCAACCCCAACCATTTAAACTCCTAGAACAACCAGTTAAACCGTGGACTACCCAAGCCCTTACACCGGCTACAATACACCTTCCAACCAATTTTCTAACAGTTTCCTTTAAACCAATGACCCAAAACTCTTACAACCATCCAACCCCAACCATTTAAATTCCTAGAACAACCAGTTAAACCGTGGACTACCCAAGCCCTTACACTGCACTACAATTCACCTTCCAACCAATTTTCCAAACAGTTAACTTTAAACCAATGCCCCAAACTCTTTCAACCATCCAACCCCAACCATTTAAACTCCTAGAACAACCAGTTAAACCGTGGACTACCCAAGCCCTTACACCGGCTACAATACACCTTCCAACCAATTTTCTAACAGTTTCCTTTAAACCAATGACCCAAAACTCTTACAACCATCCAACCCCAACCATTTAAACTCCTAGAACAACCAGTTGAACCATGTGCAACGGACTACCCAAGCCCTTACACCGCGCTACAATACACCTTCCAACCAATTTTCCAAACAGTTTCCTTTAAACCAACGACCCAAACTCTTGCAACCATCCAACCCCATCCATTTAAACTCCTAGAACAACCAGTTGAACCATGTGCAACGGACTACCCAAGCCCTTACACCACGCTACAATACACCTTCCAACCAATTTTCTAACAGTTTCCTTTAAACCAATGACCCAAACTCTTACAACCATCCAACCCCAACCATTTAAACTCCCAGAACAACCAGTTAAACCATTTGCAACGAACTACCCAAGCCCTTACACCGCACTACAATTCACCTTCCAACCAATTTTCCAACAGTGTCCTTTAAACCAACGCTCCAAACTCTTACAACCATCCAACCCCAACCATTTAAACTCCCAGAACAACCAGTTAAACCATGTGCAACGGACTACCTAAGCCCTTACACCGCGCTACAATACACCTTCCAACCAATTTTCCAAGTTTCCTTTAAACCAACACCCCAAACTCCAACCCCAATCATTTAAACTCCTAGAACAACCAGTTAAACCATGTGCAACGGACTACCCAAGCCCTTATACCACGCTACAATTCACCTTCCAACCAATTTTCCAACAGTTTCCTTTAAACCAATGCCCCAAACTCCAACCCCAACCATTTAAACTCCTAGAACAACCAGTTAAACCATGTGCAACGGACAACCCAAGCCCTTACACCACGCTACAATTCACCTTCCAACCAATTTTCCGAACAGTTTTCTTTAACCCAATGCCCCAAACTCTTACAACCATCCAACCCCTACCATTTAAACTCCTAGAACAACCAGCTAAACCATGTGCAATGGACTACCCAAGCCCTTACACCGTGCTACAATTCACCTTCCAACCAATTTTCCAACCAGTTTTCTTTAAACCAATGCCCCAAACTCCAACCCCAACCATTTAAACTCCTAGAACAACCAGTTAAACCATGTGCAATGGACTACCAAAGCCCTTACACAACGCTACAATTCACCTTCCAACCAATTTTCCAAGTTTCCTTTAAACCAACACCCCAAACTCTTACAACCATCCAACCCCAACCATTTAAACTCCTAGAACAACCAGTTGAACCATGTGCAACGGACTACCCAAGCCCTTACACCGCGCTACAATACACCTTCCAACCAATTTTCCAAACAGTTTCCTTTAAACCAACGACCCAAACTCTTGCAACCATCCAACCCCATCCATTTAAACTCCTAGAACAACCAGTTGAACCATGTGCAACGGACTACCCAAGCCCTTACACCACGCTACAATACACCTTCCAACCAATTTTCTAACAGTTTCCTTTAAACCAATGACCCAAACTCTTACAACCATCCAACCCCAACCATTTAAACTCCCAGAACAACCAGTTAAACCATTTGCAACGAACTACCCAAGCCCTTACACCGCACTACAATTCACCTTCCAACCAATTTTCCAACAGTGTCCTTTAAACCAACGCTCCAAACTCTTACAACCATCCAACCCCAACCATTTAAACTCCCAGAACAACCAGTTAAACCATGTGCAACGGACTACCTAAGCCCTTACACCGCGCTACAATACACCTTCCAACCAATTTTCCAAGTTTCCTTTAAACCAACACCCCAAACTCCAACCCCAATCATTTAAACTCCTAGAACAACCAGTTAAACCATGTGCAACGGACTACCCAAGCCCTTATACCACGCTACAATTCACCTTCCAACCAATTTTCCAACAGTTTCCTTTAAACCAATGCCCCAAACTCCAACCCCAACCATTTAAACTCCTAGAACAACCAGTTAAACCATGTGCAACGGACAACCCAAGCCCTTACACCACGCTACAATTCACCTTCCAACCAATTTTCCGAACAGTTTTCTTTAACCCAATGCCCCAAAACTCTTACAACCATCCAACCCCTACCATTTAAACTCCTAGAACAACCAGCTAAACCATGTGCAATGGACTACCCAAGCCCTTACACCGTGCTACAATTCACCTTCCAACCAATTTTCCAACCAGTTTTCTTTAAACCAATGCCCCAAACTCCAACCCCAACCATTTAAACTCCTAGAACAACCAGTTAAACCATGTGCAATGGACTACCAAAGCCCTTACACAACGCTACAATTCACCTTCCAACCAATTTTCCAAGTTTCCTTTAAACCAACACCCCAAACTCTTACAACCATCCAACCCCAACCATTTAAACTCCTAGAACAACCAGTTAAACCATGTGCAACGGACTACCCAAGCCCTTACATCGCGCTACAATTCACCTTCCAACCAATTTTCCAACAGTGTCCTTTAAACCAACGCAACGGACTACCCAAACCCTTACAGTATCTTCCTCTTCCAGTCACTTTACCTGACCATCTCATACCCATATTACAGATAGCCACGTCTTTGGATGATGTCATTGTTGTTTTCTCCCCCTGCAGGACTGGAACATAAGCGTGCACCGTATAAAGAGAAAGATATGAAGTGTGCCCCCAAATTTACCACTCCACTGGTGGACAGGAGCGTGGTGGTGGGTTATAGTACCGCTATTAGCTGCTCCGTCCGAGGATTTCCAAAGGTATAATATACACATGTACACGCACAACAGTCAGAATGTTCATCACGGTAACTGGGACTACACGGTAACTAACCATGTAAAGTGTGAAGTCATTACAGAAGTGTGTGTGTGTGTGTGTGTGTGTGTGTGTGTGTGTGTGAGTAGCCCAAGATTATCTGGATGAAAAACAAGATGATCATTGGTGATGACCCCAAATACCTGATGCAGAATAATCAGGGGGTTTTAACTCTGAATATTCGCAAACCCAGGACCTTCGACGGAGGAAAGTACGCCTGCATGGCGGTTAATGAACTCGGACAGGATGAAGTGGAGTGTACACTTCAGGTCAACGGTGAGCCATCTGCCCATATACAGTACCTTTATATACCATTTCCATTTTATTTGAATATCATAGAAAAGTTGATTCATTTGCAGAATTCTATTCAAAAAGGTAAACTTTCCTAGATTATAGATTCAGAGCCCACAATGTGAACGATTTTAATTATTTATTTGGTTTTTTAGCTCCTAAAATCCACAAAAATTCAAAAAATAAATTCAAGAATTCAAAATATTAGAGTACTGTGGGGTGGCAGGGTGGCTTAGTGGTTGGCACGTTCGCCTCTCAGCGCTAGGGATTCCCGGTTCGAATCCCCATCTGGGTGGAGTTTCCATGTTCTCCCTGTGGGTTTCCTCTGGGTTCTCCGGTTTCCTCCCACAGTCCAAAAACATGGATCAAGTCAATTAAGTTCTCCAAATTGCCCCATATAGAGTGTGTATTCGTGTATGTCTATGTGAGTGAGTGTGTGCCCAGCGATAGATTGGCGTCCTGTCGTGGGTCTATCTGCCCAGCGCCTTAAACGTTCTCCCCTGGATTGGCATGGGGAACCCCCCCCCCCCCCGCGACCCTAATAGAGGATAAAGCGGAAGATAATGAATGAATGAAAGAGTACTGTGGAGAAATCAGCCCAAAACTTAATCTACACTAATCATCTACTAAAGTGGGGTTCCCCATGCCCATCCAGGGGAGAACGTTTCGGACGCTGGGCAGATACACCCAGGACAGGACACCAATCCATCGCTGGGAACATACTCACTCGCACACACACTATGGGGCAATTTGGAAAACTCAATTGACTTGATCCATGTTTTTGGACTGTGGGAGGAAACCGGAGAACCCGGAGGAAACCCACGTGGACCGGGAATCCCTAGCGCTGAGAGGAGAACGTGCTAACCACTAAGCCACCACAAAATATATATATTTGATTTTGTCTTTATATTTTATATATTTATAACAGATGCTTTACAAGCATGAAAGATTTGTAGTTTTACCAGGATATTAGACGCCTATAATTGACGATGATGTTCTGCCATTTTTGTTTTTATTTTAGCGGTCACAGCGGAGAAGAAAGACTGAAGATAACTGCTGACGTGAAAATGACTTACTCACAACTTACAACTGTTCAAAACACACATACACAAATGTGCAGGTATTCACTGGCTTAAGTTCTACATATAATTTAGAATGTACCAATCCAGAACGAATTACATTAAACACTGTTTAATTACATGAGTATTGAAAAAAAGAACAACCACCCTGAAAAATACCCATCTTAGATATTTACACACATTTGTAAAGGTTTATTTCTATTTAAATAAAGCTTGTATTGCTTTTCCCTTCACTGCCGTGAAACACCGTTGGCAGTTGTTGCGACTTCAGAAGTCGGAAGCCTGTATCCCGATTAAATCTGTGTGTTCACAATGTTCAAACCCTGGTCTTGGTATATTTTAGATTGCGTACAGTCGGTGCACATAATAAAAGCGATAATAATGCAATTCATTGCTAAATCATTCCTTGCCATTCAAATCAATGACGTGTCAATTTCCAATGAATTTTCTAACAACTCCCATTGCAGGTTTTTAGCTGGAGGGATGCGGTGCTGCACTATGAACATTTATTTAGCAATTACTGAGATTAAAAGGCATAATGAACATCAAACCACACAATAATGTTTAGCATTTAATTACAATATCTTAATATCTTGTGTGCTATAGGTCTGTGTCTGTGTCTATAGGTCTTGGTTTTTTTTTGGTTTTTTGGACTTTGTAGGTTAGAACTCCATTTGAAGTCATTATAAAGCAATTAAACGAGCTGAATGTTCAATCTGTATCTTCTAAAATGGATTATTTATTTTAAAAAGAGCAGCACAGTTGCTTAGTGGTGCTGAGGATTCAGGTTCGAATCCTAATCTGGGTGGAGTTTCCATGTTCTCGCCATGTTTACATGGCGTTCTGTGGGTTCTACGTTTCCTCCCTCAGACCAAAAACATGGATTTTTGGTAAACAAAGGATGTAAATTGCCCCCATATAGTGTGAATGAGTGTGGGCCCAACTGAGGACTGGCACCCGAAAGGTTTTTCCATTTTATATATATATATATATATATATATATATATATATATATATATATATATATATATAGGCGGCATGGTGGCTTAGTGGTTGGCATGTTCTCCTCTCAGCGCTAGGGATTCCCGGTTTGAATCCCTATCTGGGTGGAGTTTCCATGTTCTCCCCATGTCCGCGTGGGTTTCCTCCGGGTTCTCCGGTTTCCTCCCACAGTCCAAAAACATGGATCAAGTCAATTGAGTTCTCCAAATTGCCCCATATAGAGTGTATTTGTGTGAGTGAGTGTGTCCAGCGATAGATTGGCGCCCTGTCCTGGGTGTATCTGCCCAGCGCCCGAAATGTTCTCCCCTGGATAGGCATGGGGAACCCCCCTCCCGCCGCGACCATACATACATACATACACACACACACACACACACACACACCCTGGGGGGGTGGGGTATAGAATATCCCCATCCAGGGCAGAACACCATGTTTTTGAACTGTGGGAGTTTGTGAGTGAGGCACACACAAACACACTCTATATGGGGCAATTTAGAGCATTTAATCCACCTTGAATCCATGTTTTTGAACTGTGGGAGGGAACCGGCGAGCCCGGAAGAAACCCACACAAACATGGGCAGAACATGGAAACCCAACCAAGTCGGTATTCGAACCTGGATCCCAGCACTTAGAAGCGAATATGTTGACCACTAAGCCTTATCGCGCTAATATTATCAACAAAAACAAATAATATACTGCCCTCTAACCTCAACCACGTCATCAAAAAAGAGCGGGAAAGATCTCCGTTTGTGTAATACATTAATCGTCCACACGGTGGTGCTGTTACTGCACAATCTTTAGGCCTTGCTTCTCACAGCTGTAACGCAATTCGATGATTATTCACCTCAGCAAAATTGAGTGTTTATGTTTTATATCGACCAATTGTGGTCATCATGTGTTTATAATGACAATTAATTAATTAATTAGTATTACATATTAAACTATTTAGTACAGTATTGACCTGCCGGGCAACTAGTGTTTGTTCTAGACAAATTCACGTCACTGCTACGTCACTGCTGGGCCCATAAATCACATAAAAACATGGAGCCTTCCCTTAATGAGACTTAATCTTAACGTTTAATTACGTCTCAGCTTTACGGCGGCTCTAGGTGTACGATTGGAACGTCTTCGAACGATGTCCAACATGGAAACCTGTGTAAACAAAACAAAATGGTTGTGTCAAAAAAAACAAGATAAACACTTCTGCTAGGCAACAGCATCAGCGGCGTAGATACGG
>JAFMOC010000206.1:1192500-1277500 GCA_019802505.1 Corydoras sp. C115 | reverse complement strand
CATGATTGGCCGGTCTCTCCGAGGTCCTGCTGCACTGCATCAAATGACCCACACACAAATGACCAGGCCTGGGTCCTAGGTTTTTAAGAAAGCACAATGTCCAGGTTTTATTGGTAAAGTTCAGAGTAGCGAATGGCACTCACACTCACACACAAGCGTCTGGCACGACCTTCGACCGCCGACGGTCCTTCGCCCGAGCCGTCGGCCGCGGAACCGAAAACGTCTTTGATATTCAGCGCGAATAATCAACGAAGATCGGAACGCCGCGTCGGTTTGTCGGGTACGAGAAAGACGGGCCAAGGAGGAGAGCGAGAAGCAAAGCCACGGGAACACGGGAACGCTTCCGGGACGTTCTGTCCATCCTTCTGAGTCCCGAACGTGGATTATTTTCACTGACAGTCGAAAAATAGAGAATATTTACATCTTTTTGGTTATGTACACTTGGACACGCTGATCAATGACGAGTGCTAAGCTAAACGCGAGAGAGAGTGAGAGAGAGAGAGAGAGAGAGAGAGAGGTTAATGAGGTTCTGGAGTCTGTGCTGAATGCAGACCTCCGGATCGCTGGCCTAACCCTCGCTGCATCCATAAAGCACAAATTCCCGATTAATAATCCGCTTCCATTTCCCAAATAACGTCTAATTTGATTGGCGTGTTCCTTCCGAACTGATCAATAACAGTGATCAGAGGTTATTAGCTTCTTACGCCGATCAATAATAATAATAATAATCAATAATAATACTGGCGGCATGGTGGCTTAGTGGTCAGCACGTTCTCCTCTCAGCACTAGGGATTCCCGGTTCGAATCCCCATCTGGGTGGAGTTTCCATGTTCTCCCCGTGTCCGTGTGGGTTTCCTCCGGGTTCTCCGGTTTCCTCCCACAGTCCAGAAACATGGATCAAGTCAATTGAATTCTCCAAATTGCCCCATATACAGTGTGTTTGTGTAAGTCCTGTCCTGGGTGTATCTGCGCCCTGTCCTGGGTGTATCTGCCCAGCGCCCAAAACGTTCTCCCCTGGATGAGCATGGGGAACCCCCCCCGCGACCCTAATAGAGGATAAATCGGGAGATAATGAATGAATGAATGAATAATAATACTCAATAATCATTGCTCGTAGCAGTAACATGTATCGGAACCACGCATACTGAGCGAACAGTTTACACAGAGCCGGTGTAAGAAGGTGCTGAGGCCTCTTTTTGCTGGTGCATTATGGGAAATGGAGTCCTGCTGTGATCTGATCTCACACACACACACACACACACACACACACTCCTTATTGTCACTGTGTATCCCCCCCGCTCGCTTTACGTAGCCAACGAGAACGCTCGATGTCTAATTTAATAGTAATCGTCGTAGCCTAGGACTACAACAGAGGCGTAGGCTAGGTTACCTAGCAACTGTTTAGCGTTTCCTATACGTAAGTCCATACGGAAAGTGTTCTTACGTCGTTCTCCACCCACAGCGTTTAAATTAGCATTATTTCCGAAAGCTAAGTGGAGTTTGGGAGTTAGCCGCCTAGCTGTGGCTAGCTGTACGTCGTACTGGCGTCGGAATGAATGCTGAGTGATCAGAACGTTTAGCAGTAGCTAAAGTAGCTAAAGTAGGCCTATCGTGTTACGTGGAACCTGATTCATGTTCGCAAGAATTGCTTAGCACCTGTACCGTGTGAACAGAGGAAATGTGAGGACCGTGTCCGCCGTGTGGATACGGCAAAAATTGCACGAACAATGTGACATACATTCCATTACGTCACGTAACATTAACATCGGGTCATTACGCAGACGCTTTCATCCAAGGCGACTTGCATGTTTCCCAACTTGGCTTAGTGGTCAGCACGTTCGCCTCTCAGCGCTAGGGATTCCCGGTTCGAATCCCCATCTGGGTGGAGTTTCCATGTTCTCCCCGTGTCCGCGTGGGTTTCCTCCGGGTTCTCCAGTTTCCTCCCACAGTCCAAAAACATGGACCAAGTCAATTGAGTTCTCCAAATTGCCCCATATAGAGTGTGTGTGTGTGAGTGAGTGTGTGACCAGTGATGGTTTGGTGCCCTGTCCTGGGTGTATCTGCCCAGCGCCCGAAACGTTCTCCCCTGGATGGGCATGGGGAACCCCACCGCGACCCTAATAGAGGATAAAGCGGAAGATAATGAATGAATGAATGAATGAATGTTATCCAAAGCGACTTACAAGGTGAGCACAGGGTTAATTACAACATCTCTGGAGCAATGAGGGTTAAGGGTCTTGCTCAAGGACCCACATTGGTAACTTCAGTGGACCTGGGATTTGAACCCCCAACCTTCTGATTGATAACCCAACACCCTAACCACTACCCACCTACCTACCCTATGACACAGCACGATACCCCTGAGGGTTAGGGGTCACTATTTTAGGATTTCTCTTTGCCTCTATTTTTTACCTTTTGCCAGCCAGCCATTCATTCATTCATTGTCTCCCGTTTTATCCTCTATTAGGGTCGGGGGTTCCCCATGCCCATCCAGGGGAGAACGTCTCGGGCGCTGGGCAGATAGACCCAGGAAAGGACGCCAATCCATCGCTGGGCACACACTCACTCACACAGACACACTCTATATTGGGCAATTTTGAGAATACAATTGACTTAATCCATGCTTTTGGACTGTGGGAGGAAACCAGAGAACCCGGAGGAAACCCACGCAGACACGGGGAGAACATGGAAACTTCACCCAGATGGGGATTCGAACCGGGAATCCCTAGAGCTGAGAGGCGAACGTGCTAACCACTAAGCCACCGTGCCGCCGCAATTAAAAATGTAAAAAACGATCTCTTTGCTCGTTAAGTTAAGGTTCCAGTGAATTCTTTCGTGTTTTATTAGATGTTCGTCATCTAATGCCCCAATCTTTATAGACATTCCGATTTTATAGCATGGAAATCCAGCATAACATTAAGCATGCCCGTGTGTGAATGCAGTCCCTATTACAGATACCAAATCCCTTATAATCACAGCCATCAAAAAATACCTTTTATTTCAAATATCCGCAACTGACCAACTGGTATTATTATTATAATTTATAGTTTATAATATCATAAACCACCATTTATTTCCTTCCCAAGTTATCCTTCGAGTTCCACACCTAAGACCCGCTCCTTAAGCCCCTCCACTGGTTCTTTATGGGTTTCGATTTGACGACGGAGCTTTTAATAAGTTCATTTAATTGTAACCCACTGTTTATTTTAAGATAAAATATCAAATCACAGTCCAAATCCAATACATAAATATAATATATATATATATATATATATATATATATATATATATATATATATATATATATATATATATATATGAATTAAATAGTTTTTTCCTTTTCTAGGGTTAAAACATAACTAATGATGCATTCATTCATTATCTCCCGCTTTATCCTCTATTAGGGTCGCAGGGGGGTTCCCCATGCCCATCCAGGGGAGAACGTCTCGGGCGCTGGGCAGATACACCCAGGACAGGGCGCCAATCTATCGCTGGGCACACACTCACTCACAGACACACTCTATATGGGGCAATTTGGAGAACTCAATTGACTTGATCCATGTTTTTGGACTGGGGGAGGAAACCGGAGAACCCGGAGGAAACCCACACGGACACGGGGAGAACATGGAAACTCCACCCAGATGGGGATTCGAACCGGGAATCCCTAGCACTGAGAGGAGAACATTTTAAACCACTAAGCCTTCCATCCATTCATTATCTTCCGCTTTATCCTCTGTTAGGGTCGCGGGGGGGTTCCCCATGCCCATCCAGGGGAGAACGTTTCGGGCGCTGGGCAGATACACCCAGGACAGGGCGCCAATCTATCGCTGGGCATACACTCACTCACAGACACACTCTATATGGGGCAATTTGGAGAACTCAATTAACTTGATCCATGTTTTTGGACTGGGGGAGGAAACCGGAGAACCCGGAGGAAACCCACGCGGACATGGGGAGGACATGGAAACTCCACCCAGATGGGGATTCGAACCGGGAATCCCTAGCGCTGAGAGGAGAACATGCCACACTGCTGCACTGTAAAGTAGATGGAGACTAAAATAAAAATAATAAAAAAAAAATACTTAAAGGCTATTACAGCTCGCTTTGATGACCTCCTCATACGTTTAGCCAGTTTAATAAAATAAACCCTAAAAATCTGTCTAAAAAACCCCGAAATGAATCCGTTAACATAAGATGCCGATGAAGCGAAAGCAATAAAACTGAAAAAAAACTCTCTATTTAAAATATTTTTTATTTTCTTTCACATATTTCCATTTACGTAAACGTTTTTTTGTTTTTTTTGAACACTTATGCTGCAGTAATACCAAACGCAAAATGAAAAGAGAACGAAAAGAAACCTCCCCGACATTCTGCTCATGAACATTAAACACGTTATATAGTTTATCGAACACCTCCACGTGACGGTGCCATCACCGATCGATCACGCGACGGTGTTTTCGAAACGAACGAGCGAAAACGATTGGCTTGGAATGAAACTCAATGAAACTCAGAAATCATCTTCAATTCCTTCACGGATTCTTAATTAGAGGCTCGGTGTGCTATAACATTCGGCTCGTGGTTCGAAGGTTGTCTGACGGAAATCCCTTATTCTCTTAAAAGCTGGATCCAATTTAATAAAAAAAAGAAAGGTCGTCCCATTTCCTCCGGACACCGGAAACCCGACTAGTGTTACAGATGTAACATCGGCTGCGGCGCTGAACGGCATGGGGAACGGAACCGAAGTGCTGGTGATTAATGAGAATTATTAAGCTGGCGACGTTCCGCGCGTGTTCGTCAGTTATCCGTCGGATTTGGATTCCCTAACGCGATGGGAAACTCGGAATTCCGGCTTCGGATCGACCTCGTGGACGAGAAACTCTTCGAATCGTGAGGCCTTGCCCTCCAGACACTTGCGTATTCGTAGAAAAGATAAAGCGAATGAGTTTCAAATACACAAAATATAATATGACACACACACACACACACACACACACACACACACACACACACACACACACACACACACAATCAGCTCCAGAATAACGCTCTTACTTTAGGAATTAATGTGTATATGATGGATGATGGATATAGATGTATATTCAATGGGGATTAGTGGTTTGCATGTTCTCCTCTCAGGCCTGGGGATCCCAGGTTCGAATCCCGATCTGAGTGGAGCTTCCACGTTCTCCCGGTGTGTCTGTGTGTCCAAAAACAGGGATTCAAGGTGTTGAATGCTCTAAATTGCCCCATATTGTGTTTGTTAGTGTGATAGATTGGTGCCCTGTCCTGGTGGTATCTGTCCAGAGGCTGAAACGTGGATTCAGGGTGCTCTAAATTGCCCCTATAGCGTGTGTTTGTGATAGATCGGTGCCCTGTCCTGGGTGTTTCTGCCCAGAGGCTGAAACGTGGATTCAAGGTGTTGAATGCTCTAAATTGCCCCATATTGTGTTTGTTAGTGTGATAGATTGGTGCCCTGTCCTGGTGGTATCTTCCCAGAGGCTGAAACGTGGATTCAAGGTGTTGAATGCTCTAAATTGCCCCTATAGTGTGTGTTTGTGATAGATCGGTGTCCCTGTCCTGGGTGTATCTGCCCAAAGGCTGAAACGTGGATTCAAGGTGTTGAATGCTCTAAATTGCCCCTATAGTGTGTGTTTGTGATAGATCGGTGCCCTGTCCTGGGTGTATCTGCCCAAAGGCTGAAACGTGAATTCAAGTGAATTGAATGATCTAAATTGCCCCATATATTGTGTGTTTGTGATAGATCGGTGCCCTGTCCTGGGTGTATCTGCCCAAAGGCTGAAATGTGAATTCAAGGTGTTGAATGCTCTAAATTGCCCCATATTGTGTTTGTTAGTGTGATAGATTGGTGCCCTGTCCTGGTGGTATCTGTCCAGAGGCTGAAACGTGGATTCAGGGTGCTCTAAATTGCCCCTATAGTGTGTGTTTGGGATAGATCGGTGGCCTGTCCTGGTGGTATCTGTCCAGAGGCTGAAACATGGATTCAAGGTGTTGAATGCTCTAAATTGCCCCTATAGTGTGTGTTTGTGTGATAGGTTGGTGATAGGGTGTATCTGATAGGGTACCCAGAGGCCAAAACTTGGATTCGGGGTGAATTGAGTGATCTAAATTGCCCCCTATAGTGTGTGTCTGTGTGATAGATCAGTGCCCTGTCCTGGTGGTATCTGTCCAGAGGCTGAAACGTGGATTCAAGGTGAATAGAATGCTCTAAATTGCCCCCTATAGTGTGTGTCTGTGTGATAGATTGGTGCCCTGTCCTGGTGGTATCTGTCCAGAGGCTGAAACGTGGATTCAGGGTGCTCTAAATTGCCCCTATAGTGTGTGTTTGTGATAGATCGGTGCCCTGTCCTGGGTGTATCTTCTCAGAGTCTGAAACATGGATTCAAGGTGAATAGAATGCTCTAAATTGCCCCATATAATGTGTGTTTATGATAGATTGGGGCCCTGTCCTGTTTGTATCTGCCCAGAGGCCGAAACGTGGATTCAAGGTGAATTGAATGCTCTAAATTGCCCCTGTAGCGTTTGTTAGTGTGATAGATTGGTGCCCTGTCCTGGGTGTATCTGCCCAGAGGCTAAAAAATGGATTCAAGGTGAATTGAATGCTCTAAATTGCCCCTATAGTGTGTGGTTGTGATAGATTGGTGCCCTGTCCTGGTTGTATCTGTTCAAAGGCTGAAACGTGGATTCAGGGTGCTCTAAATTGCCCCTATAGTGTTTGTTAGTGTGAAAGATCGGTGCCCTGTCCTGGGTGTATCTGCCCAGAGGCCAAAACGTGGATTCAAGGTGAATTGAATGATCTATATTGCCCCATATAGTTTGTGTTATAGGTTGGTGATAGGGTGTCCCTGCCCAGAGGCCGAAACGTGGATTCAAGGTGAATTGAATGCTCTAAATTGCCCCTATAGTGTGTGTCTGTGTGATAGATTGGTGCCCTGTCCTGGTTGTATCTGTTCAAAGGCTGAAACGTGGATTCAGGGTGCTCTAAATTGCCCCTATAGTGTTTGTTAGTGTGAAAAATCGGTGTCCCTGTCCTGGGTGTATCTGCCCAGAGGCTGAAACATGGATTCAAGGTGCTCTAAATTGCCCCTAAACAGTGTGTCCGAGTGTGTGTGTGTGCCCAGAGACAGATTGGCACCCTCTCCTGGTGGAATCTGTCCAGCGCCCAAAACCTAAGACCGGATTATGAGATGAGATTTAATAGCAAAAACATATCCACCGATTTTTGAAAGGTTTAAAGCATTCTGGAGCTGATCGTCTCATTATATCACAAATTCCACAAACTTATGATCTGATCCTACAGCTCGGCAGAACGAGTGTGTGTGTGTAAAAGAGAGAGAGAGAGCGAGAGAGCGAGAGACAGACAGATCATCCGCTGAATGGGATCCTGCGAGACGGCAGTCCCACTGTTCGTCAGTTTCAGCCGAAGCTCCCACCCGTCGCCGCGCACGGCCCGGCGACCTCCTCGGGTGTGCGTGACGTCATTGTCAGGTCCGCGCGACGGCGTCCGTGGGTCGTCTTGGCCTGCGCCGAAGCAACACTTGTGTATTTAACGCTACTTGGATTATAGACTATATCTTTATACACTGATACAACTTTGTAGAAACCGCAAAAACGAAAGAAACGCATTTCTTTGGCACGGTTGTCGGGACGGTGCCAAATGTATTCATCTGTACAAATGTCCGATTAATCCGCTGAGTCCCAAGCACTCCCATGACTTCAGCCATGCTGCCGGCATGAGCCTCTGGTGGGGATCATCTGTGTGTGTGTGTGTAAGTGTGTGTAAGTGTGTGTGTGTAAGAGCGAGAGAGAACGTGTGTGTTTAGATCTGGGTCTCCTGTACACTCTCCTTTGACCCATTGGACAGCAGCAGAGGCTCGTTTTGAGAACTGGGCACGTGGCTCAAACTCTTCAGGGTTCCATGGAACGTCATGGGCATGGGGATCGGGATGGGGAGCGGCGGCGACACCGACCCGGGTTTGTTGGGATCGCCGGACAGGGACGTGGGCGGGGCCTGTTTTTTCGACGCCGGGCTCATTTTGGTGCTGCCGCCTTGCCCCATCCCCATGTTGAGTCCCAGCATGTTGTTGTTGAAGTGGTGCGTCTTGTAATAGTGGTTGACGTGATCCGAGCGCCCGATGTTGGGCAGCGTGACCACCTCTGGGTCGTGCATGCGCAGGTTGGGCCCCGTCCCCACCCCGGATCCGGGGCCCGTCATGGCGTGGAGGGTGGAGCCGCCGGCGATTCCGCTGGCGCCTCCGGCCGGTCCCATTTCGTCCTCGACGTTGATGATCTCGATGGCGCGGGTGGGACCGTGGTGCTTGTGGAGCTGGTGCTGTTTCCGCAGTTTGTAGAAGACCACCAGCATCACGGCGGCCATGAAGGTGATGGCGACGAAACAGCCGATGATGATTTTGGTGGTCTTCATGACGTCCTCCAGGCCTGATAGGTTAGCGACGTCCGTGATGGACACGGTGAACGAGCGGTCTGGAGCACGGGTGGTGAAAGGCGTCAGGGAGGACCTTACGGATCCAGAGACACTAGATACCCCAGACGACGGCGTGGGGCCCAGGAAATCGACGTAGGTCTCGTTGACGAACTGCCTGGCCGAGTCGTGGCCTTCCTGCCCCGTTTCGACCGTCTCCACGGTGACGGTGGTGAAGTAACTGTAAGCGTTGCCAGGGTCCGAGGCGGAGACGTTGAGCACGGCGGTCGCGGTGGTGTTCCCGGCCGAGTTGGTGACCATGCAGGTGTACGGCCCAGTGTCCTGCATGGTGACGTTGGTGAAGTTGAGAGTGCCATCGTGTAACACGGAGATGCGCACTTTGTAGGCACCGTGGGTCATCAGGGTTCCGTTGGGGGTCAACCAGTTGACGGAGGTCATCGAGGTTCCCGTCCGACACTTCAGCTCGGCGGCCATCCCCTCGGTCACGTTGAGGTCGGTTGGTGGTTCCACAATCACAGGTGCATAGCAGGTGAAGTCTCGCTGGTCTAGGTCGCCTATGTAGCGCCCTTTGGTGCCAGGTGGGGCGTGGCATCGGGCGCAGCAGGTGGAGTTATCTGGCACGGTTTCCTTCAACCACCAGCTAAGCCATAGGACGTCGCAGTTGCAGACCCATGGGTTGTGGTTCAGATGAACCCTCTCGAGCTGCTGGAGTGGCGTGAAAAGGTCATGAGGCAGTGAGTGCAAGGAATTATGGGACAGGTTAAGCTCCTCCAGGTTCTTCAGATCGTCGAAAGCGTTCCTCTCGATCAGCAAGATCCGCGAGTGCATCAGCCACAGTTTGCGGAGTGACACGAGACCCTGGAAGGAGCCGGGGCGCACCACGCCCAGCTGGTTGCCGGAGAGTTCCAGTTCCTCCAGTCTGACCAGTGGCGTCAGGTTGGGAACGTCTTTCAGGCCGCACATCCCGAGATTCAGGAAGCGGAGGTTGACCAGGCCCTCGAACGCCGCTTCGGAGATGAAGCTGAGTTTGCGGAGTTCGCCCAGGTCCAGGCGCCGCAGGGACGGGACCCTGTGGAAAGCGTAGGCGGGCAGGGTCTCTATGGGGTTGTTCCTCAGCCAGAGTTCCCGCAGTTTGCTGAGGTACTCGAAGGCCTGGGACGGCACCAGGGGCAGTCGGTTATCGAACAGCTCCAGAGTGATGAGGTTCGGGAGGCCATTGAAGGCGCCCACTTCGATCTGACGGATGTGGTTTTTGGACAGCTGAAGGATCTCCAGGTGACTCAGGTGTTTGAAAGTGTCGGACTTAATTACCTACAGAGAGGAACGATCAGAAAAAAAGAACGTTAGCTGTTGTTTCTCAATAGCTACTTACCACAATATCCATCCATCCATTATCTTACGCCTTATCCTCTACTAGGGTAACGGGGGGGGTTCCCCATGCCCATGGGGAGAACGTTTTCGGGTGCTGGGCAGATCTATCCAATCTATCGCTGGGCATACACTCACTCACACAGACACACTCTATATGGGGCAATTTGGAGAACTCAATTGACTTCCATGTTTTTGGACTGTGGGAGGAAACCAGAGAACCCGGAGGAAACCCACACGGACACGGCGAGAACATGGAAACTCCACCCAGATTGGGATTTGAACCTGGATCCCCAGCACTAAGAGGAGAACGTGCCAACCACTAAGCCACCCTGCCGCCCTTCACTTGCATTCATTTTTGAATAGTTAAAGATAGCAACACTGCTTCAAATCTTTCCCCATGCCCATCCAGGGGAGAACGTTTCGGGCGTTGGGCAGATACACCCAGGACAGGACGCCAATCCATCGCTGGGCACACACTCACTCACACAGACACACTCTATATGGGGCAATTTTTAGGAGTTCAATTGACTTCATCCATGTTTTTGGACTGTGGGAGGAAACCGGAGAACCCGGAGGAAACCCATGCGGACACGGGGAGAACATGGAAACTCCACCCAGAGTGGGATTCGAACCGGAAATCCCGAGTGCTGAGAGGCGAATGTGCCAACCACTACACCAAGGTGCCATTCACTTTATCCATCCATTATCTTCCGCTTTATCCTCTACTAGGGTCACGGGGGGGGCATGCCCATCCAGGGCCATGCCCATGCCCATGCCCATCCAGGGGAGAACGTTTCGGGCGCGGGGCAGACACACCCAGGACAGGACGCCAATCCATCGCTGGGCGCACACTCACTCACACAGACACACTCTATATGGGGCAATTTGGAGAACTCAATTGACTTGATCCATGTTTTTGGACTGTGGAAGGAAACCGGAGAACCCGGAGGAAACCCACGCTGACATGGGGAGAACATGGAAACTCCACCCAGAGTGGGATTGAACCGGGATCCCCAGCACTGAGAAGTGGGCGTGCTAACCACTACACCAAGGTGCCATCCACTTTATCCATCCATCCATTATCTTCTGCTTTATCCTCTACTAGGGTCACAGGGGGGTTCCCCATGCCAATCCAGGGGAGAACGTTTCGGGCGCTTGGCAGATAGACCCAGGACAGGACGCCAATCCATCGCTGGGCACACACTCACTCACACAGACACACTCTATATGGGGCAATTTGGAGAACTCAATTGATTGATCCATGTTTTTGGAGGGGAACATGCCAACCACTAAGCCACCGTGCCGCCGTTATTGAATTATAATAACTTATTGTAATATTTTAATCACCCGGCGTCATGGTGGTTTCGTGGTTAGCACGTTCTCCTCTCAGCACTAGGGATTCCCGGTTCGAATTCCAATCTGGGTAGAGTTTCCATGTTCTCCCCGTGTCCGCGTGGGTTTCCTCCAGGTTCTCCGATTTCCTCCCACAGTTCAAAAACATGGATCAAGTCAATTGAGTTCTCCAAATCGCCCGATATAGAGTGTGAGTGTGTGTGTGCCCAACGATAGATTGCTGTCCTGTCCTGGGTGTATCTGCCCAGAACCTGAGACGTTCTCCGCTGGATGGGCATGGAGAACCCCCCCGCGACCCTAATAGAGGATAAAGCGGGAGATAATGAATGAATGAATGAATTTTAATCACCCTGTGCATGGATGTGGTGGAAAACGGGGTCATTTTTAAAATTCAAATTAAATTATAGATGTTAATGCGTCATATTCAGGCCATATTTCAAATTCTAATGCGGGATGTTTGCATACACGATGGCCGTTAGAACCGAGGCCTATGGCCTATCCCGCCACTGCGCTGCTGATGACGGCTCGATAACCGAGCGCCTCATCGGCAAATATGTTGGGATGACGGATGTCAGCTCAGGAGAAATTTGGCCGGAACGTGGTTCTTGATCATTGCTGCAAAAGCCTCCATTCATCACGCCTGACCCTCCGAACGAAAGCCGTCACGGTCTCCGTGGCCTCCTTGGTTTCACACTCAACAACGAAACAGAACCGAGCAACTGAGCGGACATCACAGTGATCCATTCCCTTCACCGAGCAGGTCTTCTCCTTACATCAAGACCACGACTGCAGGGCATACTTGCTGGTTCTCCAACCTATCAGAAGATTCAGAACCGTCCATTGTGTCTGGAGTTCGAACGAGACACAATTGGGTTTTGGAATACCACGTAACGTAGGTTAGAAGAACATGGGAACTCAATTGACTTGAGCCATGTTTTTGGACTGTGGGAGGAAAGCGGAGAACCCGGAGGAAACCCATGCAGACACGGGGAGAACATGCAAACTCCACCCAGATGGGGATCCCAACCTGGAACCCTTGGGCTGAGAGGTAGACGTGCCAACCACTAAGCCACCGGGCCGCCAATCCAACGAAGACGTGATGGTGTTTAGTTGAAGTCTTGGTCTCAAGAGAGGCATGGTGGAATGGTGGAGTTTCCATGTCCTCCCCGTGTCTGCGTGGGTTTCCTCCGGGTTCTCTGGTTTCCTCCCACAGTCCAGAAACATGGATCAAGTCAATTGAGTTCTCCAAATTGCCCCATATAGAGTGTGTGTGTGTGAGTGAGTGTGTGCCCAGCGATAGATTGACGCCCTGTCCTGAGTGTATCTGAACAGCGCCCGAAACGTTCTCCCCTGGATGGGCATGGGGAACCCCCCGCGACCCTAATAGAGGATAGTGGTTGGCATGTTCTCCTCTCAGCACTAGGGATTCCCGCTTCGAATCCCCATCTGGGTGGAGTTTCCATGTCCTCCCCGTGTCCGCGTGGGTTTCCTCCGGGTTCTCCGCTTTCCTCCCACAGTCCAAAAACATGGCTCAAGTTCCATTGAGTTCTCCAAATTGCCCCATATAGAGTGTGTCTGTGTGAGTGAGTGTGTGCCCAGCGATAGATTGCCGCCCTGTCCTGAGTGTATCTGCCCAGCGCCCAAGACGTTCTCCCCTGCTTGGGCATGGGGAACCACCCCCCCCCCCACCGCGACCCTAATATAGGATAAAGCGGAAGATGATGGATAAATGGAGGTGGCTTAGTGGTTGGCATGTTCTCCTCTCAGCACTAGGGATTCCCGGTTCGAATCCCCATCTGGGTGAAGTTTCCATGTTCTCCCCATGTCCACGTGGGTTTCCTCCGGGTTCTCCGCTTTCCTCCCACAGTCCAAAAACATGGCTCAAGTCAATTGAATTCTCCAAATTGCCCCATATAGAGTGTGTCTGTGTGAGTGAGTAGATCTGCCCAACGCCCGAAACGTTCTCCCCTGGATGGGCATGGGGAACCCCCCACCCCCCCCCGCGACCCTGATAGAGGATAAAGTGGACGTGTCTGGACGTGTCCTGCGAAGATGCCTTACCTGTATGGAGTTCTCCTGCAGGTTGAGGTATCGCGTGTTGACTGAGATGCTCTGCGGAACTTCATCCAATCCTTTCCTCGTACAAATCACCCGGCTCGCCTGATTGGAGCAGCTGCAGGGGGCTGGACACGGGGGCGTGGCCTCCACTAATCTGGGCCCGCTGAGCTGGGGCCACAATAACAGCTGGACCAACCAGAGGAGGGGGGATGGGCCAGAGGGGCCTGTTACCATAGCAGCCCACATGGCTGATGAGTCATGTCCCACCCCCTGTTCCTAAAGAGCCAGTAGGTCGGTATCGGAACGCCGGGAGGTCGCTATCGGAACGCCGGGAGGTCGGGTGGCGTTAAATGTTCATGGTACCTGGGCGAGGGAACCACTCCGGAACTCCGAGCGCCTGAGAGATCAGTCGTCGGCGTGCGAGTGGCACGTCATCACACGCCCGTCCTGCGGAGAGAGACGCGAGAGAGTGAAGATCGCGAGAGGGGGACGGGCCAAAGTGCGGACACGGACGTCGGACGTTCCGATTCGTGCGGACACGGACGTCGGACGTTCCGATCCGTGCGTCCACTGCGATTACTTTCATCATCCATTATTAGTATTTCATTAATATTCATTTACATTTCATTAGAACGTCTCAGATACGCCAATCTATCGCTGGGCACACTCACTCACACAGACACTCTATGGGGCAATTAAGCACATTCGATTTGCCTTAATCCCATGTTCTTGGATTGTAGGAGGATACCGCAGAACATGAAGGAAACCCACGTGGACACGGAGAGAACATTCTAAGACACCGTGCGGTCCTCAAGGTCAACGAAATGCTCCAAATTGCCCCATATAGAGTGTGTCTGTGTGAGTGTGTGTCCAGCGATAGATTGGCACCCTGACCTGGGTGTATCTGCCCAGCGTCCAAAAGGAACTGTAGGTTCCCCCCCCTCCCCGGAGAACATGCTAGGCCACTGTGCCGTCCTCAAGGTCAACTAAATGCTCCAAATTGCCCCATATAGAGTGTGTCTGATTGGCACCCTGTCCTGGGTGTATCTGCCCAGCGTCCAAAAGGTACAGTAGGTTGCCCCCCACCTCCCCGGAGAACATGCTAAGCCACCGTGCCGTCCTCAAGGTCAACTAAATGCTCCAAATTGCCCCATATAGAGTGTGTCTGATTGGCACCCTGTCCTGGGTGTATCTGCCCAGCGTCCAAAAGGTACTGTAGGTTGCCCCCCCTCCCCGGAGAACATGCTAAGCCACCATGCTGCCCTTAAGGTAAACTAAATGCTCCAAATTGCCCCATATAGAGTGTGTCTGTGTGTTTGTGTGAGTGTGTGTCCAGCGATAGATTGGCACCCTGTCCTGGGTGTATCTGCCCAGCGCCCAAAAGGTACTGTAGGTTGCCCCCCCCCTCCCTGGAGAACATGTTAGGCCACTGTGCCACCCTTAAGGTCAACTAAATGCTATAAATTGCCCCATATAGAGTGTGTTTGTGTGAGTGTGTGTCCAGCGATAGATTGGCACCCAAAAGGTAGGTTGCCCCCCCCCTCCCCGAGAACATGCTAAGCCACCGTGCCACCCTTAAGGTCAACTAAATGCTTCATATTGCCCCATATAGAGTGGTTCTGTGTGTCCAGCGATAGATTGGTACCCTGTCTTGGGTGTGTCTGCCCAGCGTCCAAAAGGTACTGTAGGTTGCCCCCCCCTCCCTGGAGAACATGCTAAGCCACCATGCCGCCCTTGAGGTAAACTAAATGCTCCAAATTGCCCCATATAGAGTGTGTCTGTGTGTTTGTGTGAGTGTATGTCCAGCGATAGATTGGCACCCTGACCTGGGTGTATCTGCCCAGCGCCCAAAAGGTACTGTAGGTTGCCCCCCCTCCCGGAGAACATGCTAAGCCACCGTGCCACCCTCAAGGTCAACTAAATGCTCCAAATTGCCCCATATAGAGTGTGTTTGTGTGTCCAGCGATAGATTGTCCTGTCCTGGGTGTATCTGCCCAGCATCCAAAAGGTACTGTAGGTTGCCCCCAACCCCCGGAGAACATGCTAAGCCACCATGCTGCCCTCAAGGTAAACTAAATGCTCCAAATTGCCCCATATAGAGTGTGTCTGTGTGTTTGTGTGAGTGTGTGTCCAGCGATAGATTGGCACCCTGTCCTGGGTGTATCTGCCCAGCGTCCAAAAGGAACTGTAGGTTCCCCCCCCCAACTAAATGCTCCAAATTGCCCCATATAGAGTGTGTTTGTGTGAGTGTGTGTCCAGCGATAGATTGGCACCCCCCCCCCCCCCCCCCGAGAACATGCTAAGCCACCGTGCCACCCTTAAGGTCAACTAAATGCTTCATATTGCCCCATATAGAGTGGTTCTGTGTGTCCAGCGATAGATTGGTACCCTGTCTTGGGTGTGTCTGCCCTGCGTCCAAAAGGTACTGTAGGTTGCCCCCTCTCCCCGGAGAACATGCTAAGCCACCGTGCCGCTCTCAAGGTAAACGAAATGCTCCAAATTGCCCCATATAGAGTGTGTCTGTGTGAGTGTGTGTCCAGCGATAGATTGACACCCTGTCCTGGGTGTATCTGCCCAGCGTCCAAAAGGTACTGTAGGTTGCCCCCCCCTCCCCGGAGAACATGCTAAGCCACCGTGCCGCCCTCAAGGTAAACTAAATGCTCCAAATTGCCCCATATAGAGTGTGTTTGTGTGAGTGTGTGTCCATCGATAGATTGGCACCCCCCCCCCCCCCCCCCCCCGGAGAACATGCTAAGCCACCGTGCCACCCTTAAGGTCAACTAAATGCTTCATATTGCCCCATATAGAGTGGTTCTGTGTGTCCAGCGATAGATTGGTACCCTGCCTTGGGTGTATCTGCCCAGCAAAAAGGTACTGTAGGTTGCCCCCCCCCCCCCCCCCGCCCCAGCAGAGGATTAAGTGGCAGATAATGAATGAATACTGGATTCAGAGAAAATACAAAAAGCTAACTCAGCAAATTGGACCTATTTTGCCGGAACGCCAGCGAGGGAACATCTCCATTCCGTTGGTGTCTCGCGTCTCACAAAAGGCCCTCTATCCGGCCATAAGGCTGGCCGTGATGCTCTGCCCCTGAGCTCCCCTAGAGCACTTTTCCTTGCGAGAGAGGTTTACTGTGCCGGGCCTCGTCAGAACGGTGAACTGTATTCCGGTCGACGCGGAACAGATCAGATAATCCAGAGTACTGATTTAAAGCTCGCTCTCTGGACTCCGGTCGGCCTTGTCCTGCAAAACTGATCCGGCTTTTAAGGCATTCTCCGGTGCGTTGCCGCCATGCCGCCTTTGTCCGAGTTTAGAGCTACAAAGACGAAATTTGGAGACGGCCTTGAGAAATCGCACCCTTTATTACCCGCCCACGGCTACGTGTTACCCTGAAATTTGCGGACATTTAAGTCGCGTCTTGTCTGTTTACGATACTCACTCACATCGAGAACCACATTCTGGCGTGTCCTCGTCAGTAAACTAGACAGGGCCATTTTCCCAAGCAAATGCGAGTGTGGCTGCAGCCGGAACCGTTAACATTTGACAATTCATTTTACTGCTGTGATTACACAAATGGAAGTGCCACAAGTGTCACCCATGGTACCTTTTCTGATTCAATTTATTTAATACTATTCCTATGATAGTATGATCTTCCCAACTCGGTCTTACACACATTTTTAAGAAACTATCGAAGACGCATCTTTTTAAGAAATACCTGTTGGGGGGGGGGGGGGTGAAAAAATAATAAAAAAAAAATATAGAGTGGGGGGGGGGGGGGTGCAGGATCGGTAGCTGGTTTTCTTCCTAACTACTAACTTGTGATGTTCTCATTTGTAAGTCGCGTCGGCTAAATGACTAAATGTAAATTATTCACCGACATATTCGCTGATGATGCCCAATATATTCCTTTGACCGCTTTATTAGATATAACTTATTGTTTCTGCACTTAATGTGCAGATAGGGGCATTTTCCCAAGCAAATGCGAGTGTGATTGCAGCCGGAACAATTAAATCATGATTAACAATTGACAATTAATTTTACTGCTGTGATTACAAATGGAAGTGCTACAAGTGTCACCCATGGTACCTTTTCTGATTCAATTTATTTAATAATGTTCCTGTGATAGTATGATCTTCCCATCTCGGTCTTACACACATTTTTAAGAAACTACCGAAGACACATCTTTTTAACAAATACCTGTTGTGTGTGTGTGTGTGTGTGGGGGGGGGGGGGGGGGGGGGGGTGATAAAATAATTGTAAAAATATATGGGGGGGGGTGCAGGATCGGTAGCTGGTTTTCTTCCTACTACTACTAACTTGTGGTGTTCTCATTTGTAAGTCGCGTCGGCTAAATGACTAAATGGAAATTATTCGCCGACATAAATTTACTTTTCACTGCAATGCTGATGATTCCCAGTATATTCCTTTGACCGCTTTATTAAATATAACTTATTGTTTCTGCACTTAATGTGCAGACAGGGGCATTTTCCGAGGCAAATGCGAGTGTGATTGCAGCCGGAACCATTAAATCATGATTAACAATTGACAATTAATTTTACTGCTGTGATTACAAATGGAAGTGCCACAAGTGTCACCCATGGTACCTTTTCTGATTCAATTTATTTAATACTATTCCTGTGATAGTACGATCTTCCCAACTCGGTCTCACTTGGCATTTTTAAGAAACTACCGAAGACGCATCTTTTTAACAAATACCTGTTGTGTGTGTGTGTGTGTGTGGGGGGGGGGGGTGATAAAATAATTGTAAAAATATATAGGGGGGGGGGTGCAGGATCGGTAGCTGGTTTTCTTCCTAACTACTAACTTGTGATGTTCTCATTTGTAAGTCGCGTCGGCTAAATGACTAAATGTAAATTATTCGCCGACATAAATTTACTTTTCACTGCAATGCTGATGATTCCCAGTATGATGATGATACCTTTGACCGCTTTATTAAATATAACTTATTGTTTCTGCACTTAATGTGCAGACAGGGGCATTTTCCGAGGCAAATGCGAGTGTGATTGCAGCCGGAACCATTAAATCATGATTAACAATTGACAATTAATTTTTCTGCTGTGATTACACAAATGGAAGTGCCACAAGTGTCACCCATGGTACCTTTTCTGATTCAATTTATTTAATACTATTCCTGTGATAGTACGATCTTCCCAACTCGGTCTCACTTGGAATTTTTAAGAAACTACCGAAGACGCATCTTTTTAACAAATACCTGTTGTAGGGGAAAAAAATAAAATAAATAAAATAAAAAGGGGGGTGGGGTGTAGGATCGGACAACGATCGGGTTTCATAATTCTACAGTGTAGCTGGTTTTCTTCCTAACTACTAACTTGTGATGTTCTCATTTGTAAGTCGCGTCGGCTAAATGACTAAATGTAAATTATTCGCCGACATAAATTTACTTTTCACTGCAATGCTGATGATTCCCAGTATATTCCTTTGACCGCTTTATTAAATATAACTTATTGTTTCTGCACTTAATGTGCAGACAGGGGCATTTTCCGAGGCAAATGCGAGTGTGATTGCAGCCAGAACCATTAAATCATGATTAACAATTGACAATTAATTTTACTGCTGTGATTACAAATGGAAGTGCCACAAGTGTCACCCATGGTACCTTTTCTGATTCAATTTATTTAATAATATTCCTGTGATAGTACGATCTTCCCAACTCGGTCTCGCTTGGAATTTTTAAGAAACTACCGAAGACGCATCTTTTTAACAAATACCTGTTTAACAAATACCTGAAGTGCCACAAGTGTCACCCATGGTACCTTTTCTGATTCAATTTATTTAATACTTACTTACTTTTCACTGCAATGCTGATGATGCCCAGTATGATGATGATGCCTTTGACCGCTTAATTAGGTATACCTTCTAGTGTCTGCACTTAATGTCCATTTTATAAATTAACCTGGTGCTTGTAAGAGGACCAAGGACTTAGTGAGGGACTCCTAGGGTTAAAATGCTCATTGTTAACCCTACGAAGCACAATTGGTATCTGGTGTCCCCCTGAATTGACAGGACGGCAGCCGTTGTGACCTACCCAGCACCCTGGACCAAAAACCAAGTGTGAGGCAGTTGTAAGGTCTGGCTGGATTTTATTAAAAACCCATCCCAAACTATTCCGACGCCACCAGCCCCCTGTATGACCTCATGGAAAGGGACACCGCAGACCCAGTCCATGGGATTGAGCAGTGTCAACAAGCTTGTAAGTTAAAACTGCACTTAGTGGCACCTGATACAGCGTTCTCCTAACTTTGCTCTGCCCTTTGTTCTGCTGACGGACAGATCGGACAGAGGACTGGTGGGGGACGGGGGGACAGTGTTGTCCTGGAGTGCTCTACATCAGCAGGAAGCTCTCGGGGCAAGAGCAGAAGTACAGCATCATTGTAAAGAAGTGGCCGGCCACCCTCTGTTTGGAAATGACCCCCATATACCCCATATACCCGGCTTCCGGTCCCACTCAGAGGACAGATAATTACAGGTATTGATCACACGCAGGTGGTACCATTCACCTAATCCTGCAGACAGGGTTACTATGTTCTTACTATGTTCTGTAATGATTTGGAACCACACTGTACCATCACTGTTAGACCATTCTTCTGTATGATTGATGATTTTTAGCACTGCAGGGACACTTTGGTACTTCCTGTACCCTCCGTGAGACACGTCTAATTTATCGTTCCACCTTGTAAAGTCAGAGACAGCAACTTATTCGACTTTGCTGTTCTTTAATGGTCAGGACCATCGTAAAGCAGGTGTTGGTGCACCACCACCACCAAATAACACTGATAAGTGGATCACACACTTTCTTATTTTCTAGGAAACAGGACAACCTGGAGAAACGGGGAGAACATGGGAACTCCACCCAGAACAGGATTCGAACCTGGGTCCCCAGCGCTGAGAAGTGGGCGTGCTAACTACTACACCAAGGTGCCATCCAATTTTTCCATCCATTATCTTCTGCTTTATCCTCTAGTAGGGTCGCGGGGGGGTTCCCCATGCCCATCCAGGGGAGAAGGTCTCGGGCGCTGGGCAGATACACCCAGGACAGGGGGGCAATCTATCGTTGGGCACACACTCACTCACACAGACACACTCTATATGGGGCAATTTTGGAGAATTCAATTGATCTTGATCCATGTTTTTGGACTGTGGGAGGAAACCGGAGAACCCGGAGGAAACCCACGCGGACACGGGGAGAACATGAAAACTCCACCCAGATTGGGATTCGAACCAGGAATCCATAGCACTGAGAGGCGAACATGTCAACCACTAAGCCACCGTGCCACCCGCCATCCACTTGTTTACAATTTCCAACTACTTCATCATGGAACGACATATATAACAAACATCAATTAGCTGTGCGTGAATATTAAAGCAACAAGGTACTTGTAAACACACTGTTCATGATGAGGTTTGATTAATAACTGCATTTATTAAAAGCTAAATCATTAATAAACTGAATTTCTATGCCGTAATCTTGTCAGGTTTTTAAAGTGAACGCTGATCGCTGAGTACCAGGTTTCCGATTTCTCTAACGATCAAACCCTGCCATTTAGTGGCCAAATTACAGAACGTAGTTTATAAAAAAACATAATATTAAAAAATATATACATATATAATGTCAAGGTTGGACAAACGACTCAGCCAATCAGATTTAAGGACCGGAACTACACATTTTATAATAAAGTAAGGTACGAGAAGGCACGGGAAAGAGGTGTTATTAGGCACGACTCATAGCGAAGTACAGTTAGACCTGTTTTCCGTGATTTATTTACAATAATACACAACCTCGAGTGTCTTATTGCTTTTATAAAAAAACTTACGAACACACTATGATAAAAAAAAACAAGGTTTAATTAATAACTTTGTTTATTAAAAGCTAAATAATTAATAAACTGAACTTCTACACAGTAATCTAGTCAGGTTTTTAAAGTGAACGCTGATCGCTGAGTACCAGGTTTCCGATTTCTCTAACCATCAAATTACAGAACGTAGTTTATAAAAATAAAAAAATAATAAAAAACAATAAAATCTAATGTCACGGCTGGACAAACGACTCAGCCAATCAGATTTAAGGACCGGAACTACACATTTTATAATAAAGTAAGGTACGAGAAGGCACGGGAAAGAGGTGTTATTAGGCACGACGCATAGCGGAGTACAGTTAGACCTCTTTTCCGTGATTTATTTACAATAATACACACCCTCGAGTGTCTTATTGCTTTAATAAAAAAGCTTACAAACACTATATTAAACAAGGTTTGATTAATAACTGTGTTTATTAAAAGATAAATAATTAATAAACTGAACTTCTACACCGTAATCTAGTCAGGTTTTTAAAGTGAACGTTGATCGCTGAGTACCAGGTTTCCGATTTCTCTAACCATCAAACCCTGCCATTTAGTGGCCAAATTACAGAACGTAGTTTATAAAAAAAAATAAAAATAAAAAAAACAATAAAATATAATGTCACGGCTAGACAAACGACTCAGCCAATCAGATTTAAGGACCGGAACTACCCGTTTTATAATAAAGTAAGGTACGAGAAGTAAAAAGTAAGGTAGCGTAGGTTACGAACACACTATGATAAAAAAAAACAAGGTTTGATTAATAACTGCGTTTATTAAAAGCTACATAATTAATAAACTGAACTTCTACGCTGTAATCTAGTCAGGTTTTTAAAGTGAACGCTGATCGCTGAGTAGCAGGTTTCCGATTTCTCTAACCATCAAATTACAGAATGTAGTTTATAAAAATAAAAAAAATAAAATAAAATATAATGTCACGGCTGGACAACCGACTCAGCCAATCAGATTTAAGGACCGGAACTACACATTGTATAATAAAGTAAGGTACGAGAAGGCACGGGAAAGAGGTGTTATTAGGCACGACGCATAGCGGAGTACAGTTAGACCTGTTTTCCGTGATTTATTTACAATAATACACAACCTCGAGTGTCTTATTGCTTTCATAAAACACTTACAAACAAAAATAATTCACCCTTGACGTATCTTCACGCACTGTACATGGTACATGGTATGTTAAAAACACACATACACTCAGATAAATCATTAAATCCACTTTGGTCTGCCATGCCGACACTTTTTCCCAGCATGCCGGGTACAGTTACAGTCAGCGGTGTCAACGTCTGGCTCTGTAGTGTGCAGAATTCGCTCTGCGGCGGCACGTCATGCGTTTCCAGATGCAGCCCTAAGCAGAGACTGTGGAGGAAAATGCCAACGGCAGTCCATGTATATGGATGCCCCGGCGCCCTAATTATGAGGACGAGGAATGGTTCTACCACAGTCTCGTGTAAATCCTACCATCACCTCAGAATATTACGAAGAGCCAACATCATACAGTATCTTCATCGTCTAATGATATAAGCCGTAATATTTAGTGTAATTTGGGTAGCATGCGGCATCCCCTCGGGATTGAACCCCCCCCTCCTCCTCACGCTCTAGTTAGACTTACCTGCCTGTGGAGGAGTATATGAGCAAGTGGAGATGTGATTAATGGAAACGGGAAGATAAAACAAGTTGCATGGTAACAGTAACTCGAGGATGCTGTTGCTAGCTACATAATGGGTTTTAATTTAATAAATTCCTTCCCAAATCACAATGGTAGCCCACAACTGGGGCACAGTGTGGAGTTTACTTTAATAGATAGTACGGGAGTGTAAATATCACTGTGATGGAAAAAAAAAAAAAAAAAAAAAAAAAAAATATATATATATATATATATATATATATGGTTGCTTAGTGTTTAGCATGTTCTCCTCTCAGCGCTAGGGATTCCCAGTTCGAATCCCCATCTGGATGGAGTTTCCATGTTCTCCCCGTGTCCGTGTGGGTTTCCTCCGGGTTCTCCGGTTTCCTCCCACAGTCCAAAAACATGGATCAAGTCAATTGAGTTCTCCAAATTGCCCAATATAGAGTGTGTCTGTGTGCGTGAGTGTGTGCCCAGCGATGGACTGGCGCCCTGTTCTGGGTGTATCTGCCCAGCGCCCGAAATGTTCTCCCCTGGATGGGCATGGGGAACCCCCCCCCGACCCTAATAGAGGATAAAAGCGGAAGATAATGAATATATATATATATTTTTTTTTTCCCCCCGAGCATTACAGTATAAAGACTATATGTGTGTGTGTATATATATATATATATATATATATATATATATATATATATATATATATATATTGCCATATATGACATACATGTGGCCACCACTGTGATGCACAGCACATGACACACACACCAGTTACCAATGTCTATTAGTTTAATTAACTCAACACACACTACTTTATCATTCCTGAAGATACGAATGCTGTCCAATAGGAAGGCTTTCTTAATATGGTGCCCACTCCAAAATCTAGCTCGACCAAATCATCGAGACAACACGTTACTGACACTGGAATGCTCTCGTTCTACAAGGAGGTTACCATAACAGTTCTCACATTAGGTCAGTGGTTCTCAAACTGAGCTACGTCAGATGATGGTATGAATATGGATTGTCTTCCCAATGTATTTTATAAACTGCATTCTGTAATTTGCCCACTGGAGGGCAACATTTGATTGTTAGAAAACCCAGAAACATGTTACTCAGCCACCAGCGTATTTATAAGCGATGACACCTTGTTTGTTTATTATAGTTTGGTTGTAACCGGTTTATAAAAGCAATCAGACACGCGACGGTTGTGTATTATTGTGAATAAATTACAGGAAAGTTGTGTAACTACACATCAGGCCTAATAACACCTCTTGTCCGTGATTTCTTTACAATAATACACGCCCCCGTGACTTATTTTATTAATTATACACTCACACATAATTAATGGTTTACCTCTATTTGATTATTAAGAGAAACCAGAAACCTGTTACTTAGCGATCAGCGTTCACTTGATTACACCACGGAAGAAAAGATAATTAACTATTTTGCTTTTAATAAACACATTCATGAATTAAACCTTTTTTTTGTTATAGTGTGTTTGTAAGCATTTTATAAAAGCAATAAGTCTCTCGAGGTTGTGTATTGTGAATAAATCACGGACGCCACACGTCGTGCTTAACATAATGCACGCCCTCTCGTACCTTGTTGTACGAATTTATTTTTTTACTAATTACAATTTAAATGATAATACTAATACTAATAAGAAAAATTATGACATATAAATTAGAAATGAAGATCCCCATCATTCTAAAAGACAATACGTCCAAAAACTAAACAAAACCTTATATTAATTCATTAAAATGCTGCTGTTTTTATTGTTCTAATTAGTTCACCCAAAGCATCCTGTGATTATTGTTATATTCAGATTGCACAATGATGATTTAACCAATGCAGAGCCTACCTGAAATATTAACATATTTTTATATACATTTAAATATTATTTATTATTTTATGCATATGATTTTTTTTTTAATATATACCGCGACAATCGTCCTAAAAATACCGTATCATTTTGCTTTGTTTACAGTATCACACTGATTCATTCCTGCTGTATTGTATCATCCTGACAAAGTGTACAGTCCCACAGGACAAAGCCCACAATTCCCAAATTACATCACAGATAAATATCAGATCTCTTAATTTAGCAGACAAATCCAATGCGTTTCTTCATTGATTGAATAACCCACATTTACAAAGGATCAAATGGCTTTCATATCCAAGCAGCATCATTGTCTTATTCCTGACAGGATTGATTACATATCACAGTAATAGGTTCAGCACGTCTTTAAAATGTGGGAGAAAGCCGGAGTATCTAGGGTAAAGTCGCTGAGGCACAGGGAGGACATGCCGACTAATAAATGCGCTAATTGCGGCACCGCTGTGCTGGCTATTCACAAGACACAAGACTAACTACTATTTATTGGACTTGAGTTGGTGCCAATCGAAAACCTTGATATAATATAGCACTAAGGTACGAGAGGACGTGCATTGTTAGGAAGAAATCACGGGAAAGAGGTATTATTTAGAGCGTTACACCCCTTTACCGTTCATTCATTCATTCATTCATTATCTTCCACTTTATCCTCTATTAGGGTCGCGGGGGGGGTTCCCCATGCCCATCCAGGGGAGAACGTTTCGGGCGCTGGGCAGATACACCCAGGACAGGGCGCCAATCTATCGCTGGGCACACACTCACTCACACAGACACACTCTACATAGGGGAATTTGGAGAACTCAATTGACTTGATCCATGTTTTTGACTTGTGGGAGGAAACCGGAGAACCCGGAGGACACCCACACGGACATGGGGAGAACATGGAAACTCCACCCAGATGGGGATTCGAACGGGGAATCCCTAGCGCTGAGAGGAGAACATGCCAACCACTAAGCCACCGTGCCGCCCTAACTTAATATAACTGATTAAATTAAAAATATATTTAAAATCATCCATCCATTCATTATCTTCCGCTTTATCCTCTATTAGGGTTGCGGGGGGGGGGGTTCCCCATGCCCATCTAGGTGAGAACATCTCGGGGGCTGGGCAGATACACCCAGGACAGGGCGCCGATCTATCACTGGGCACACACTCACTCACACAGACACACTCTATATGGGGCAATTTGGAAAACTCAATTGATTTGATCCATGTTTTTGACTTGTGGGAGGAAACCGGAGAACCCGGAGGACACCCACACGGACACGGGGAGAACATGGAAACTCCACCCAGATGGGGATTCGAACGGGGAATCCCTAGCGCTGAGAGGAGAACATGCCAACCACTAAGCCACCGTGCCACCTTCCCTTTACCGTGATTTAATAATAATAATAATAATAATAATAATAATAATAATAATACCCAACCTTGAGTGTCGTATCACTTTTATAAAATGCTTAGACACACTATGCTAAAAAAAACAAGGTATGATTCATAAATGCGTTTATTGACAACTATTGACAACTTATGCGTTTATTAAACAACGTAATCTGGTGGCTGAGTAACAGGTTTTCGGTTTCTCTACCGATGAAACAGACTTTACAAAAAACATTGATTGTACATCACGCATTGATACGAATGTGACGCGCTCAAAGGTGCGTGTTATTGTCAATAATGGACAAACCGCTCAGCCAATCAGATTTAAGGACGGTTACTACATGTTTTACAAACAGATATATACTCTATATAATAACATATTAATATTTCACATGTTAACACGGCCTGGGTGCTTAGAGAGGATGAGTCCCCTGTTGAGGCTTGGTCCTCACAAGGTGTGTTTCTAAAAAAACAATATAAAAACATTATTCCTTATTACTGTGGTTTGCTCTTAAGGGTTTGTGGCTTGAAAGAATTTCAAAGCCGCTGAGACGATGCACTATTTAAAAAACTAGTTAAAAAAAAACCTATTTAAATGTATAAACTTAAAACTTCAACCAGTTTAGTTTAACTTCAGTCAATACCTCAATACCACACTCAATACCAGCCCTTTAGGGTCTTTGAAGGTTTCAAATAATTCCTTTCCCCCTTAAGCACAGTGTAAATTGATGGAGGTTATTATATAACATATGTATGTATTGGGGGGCGGCAGGGTGGCCACGTTCGCCTCTCAGCACTAGGGATTCCCGGTTCGAATCCCCATCTGGGTGGAGTTTCCGTGTTCTCCCCGTGTCCGCGTGGGTTTCATCCGGGTTCTCCGGTTTGCTCCCACAGTCCAAAAACATGGATCAAGTCAATTGAGTGCTCCAAATTGCCCCATATAGAGTGTGTCTGTGTGAGTGAGTGTGTGTCCAGCGATAGATTGGTGCCCTGTCCTGGGTGTATATGCCCAGCGCCCGAGACGTTCTCCCCTGGGTGGGCATGGGGAACCATTGTGTGTATATATACATACACACACACACAATGGTTCCCCATGCCCATCCAGGGGAGACCATTTCGGGCAGATATATATATATTATATTATATTATTCATTCATTCATTCATTATCTTCCACTTTATCCTCTATTAGGGTCGCGGTGGGGTTCCCCATGCCCATCCAGGGGAGAACGTCTCGGGCGCTGGGCAGATACACCCAGGACAGGGCGCCAATCTATCGCTGGGCACACACTCACTCACACAGACACACTCTATATGGGGCAATTTGGAGAATTCAATTGACTTAATCCATGTTTTTGGACTGTGGGAGGAAACTGGAGAACCTGGAGGAAACCCACGCAGACACGGGGAGAACATGGAAACTCCACCCAGATGGGGATTCAAACCGGGAATCCCTAGCGCTGAGAGGAGAACATGCCAACCACTAAGCCACCGTGCCGCTTATTATAATATATTATATTATATTATATTATATTATATTATATTATATTATATACACTCAAGCAGCAGTATACCTGTAACCAAACCTAGTGCATCCTCTAAATTTAAAGGTGATGTCGACATGTGTCTGGACCCCTCAGCCCTGTGCTGGTCCACCCTGATGAACCTTCTCATGCTGATGTTGGAGTGCAGTCTCCGGTCACTCACACACACACACACACACACACACACACACACACACACCAGGACTGGATGCTTGTCGGAGTTCTAATTCTGCAGCGTTCCCCTAATGAACTCACATCAGCATCAGCAGCATCATCAGGGTTCTAGGGGCCTTGCAGAACTCGCGCGCCCCTCCATAAGGACGCGCGCACGTCTCTACGACAATGCTGTCGCTATGTACGTGTGCGTTCTCCGGCTCCCCCCCCCACCACCCCTCTCCCCCACTCACCCCCCCCCCTCTCCGTCCACCGTCGCCATGACAACGCCGAGGGATGATGCGGGATGCTGGGTGGCGGCGCCGCGTTCGTCCGCCGCTCCACACAGAATCCATCCGAGCGCGCAAGCATCCTCCGAACCGATTATTAATCGATCTCATCGATTTAATCGTCGATGGCATGGGGTGCTGAGGCAGGGGGTGGGGGGGGGGGGCGGCGGACGCTCGCGCAGGGGGAGGATTATTAATGTTAATGAGAGAAGGACTGCGGCGATTTCCACAAAAACGCAGCCGCGCGTTAGGCCGCGGCGCACACACACACACACACACACACACGCACACACACACACGCAGACAGCTGACGAAAGCCGTGCAGAAAAATGGTGAAGAGCGTTGATAAGCATCCCATAATAATAATAATAAAAAAAAAGATGATGCAAAGGCAACTTTAAAGAAAACAGACGCACGCGCGCTTCACGTTCTCACGCACAATAACGCTCTTTATGCGGCTGCGTTTCATTTCTATTCCCACTACGTCCGTCCACACTGCACACACACACACACACACACACACACACACACACACACACACACACACACACACATACACACACACACACACACACACACACACACACACACACACACATACACACACACACACACACGCACGCACGCCAATAATCAGAAATCCGTCCTACCTTTAAACGCAATCCTCGCTTTCTCCTTTAATGCGCTTGGATGTGTTAGTTTTTTTCCCCTTTAATCCGTACGGGAGACGTCGTTGTGATGATCGCGCAGAGCGCACGCAGGCTTCACATGCTGAAAATGCGCACAAGCGAGCGAGCGCGCGCGCGAGCGGGAGGGAGGAGGAGGAGGAGGAGGAGGGGGAGGAGGAGAGGCGCGCGGGAGCGCAGCGCTCTGGAGAACGTACGCCGAAAGCGTAGCTGCCCACGCGCGCGCGCATCCATACACACGGGCTGAGAGAGAGAGAGAGAGACAGACAGACGGGGTGAGAGAGAGAGAGACAGACGGGGTGAGAGAGAGATAGACAGGGTGAGAGAGAGATAGACAGGGTGAGAGAGAGACGGGGTGAGAGAGAGAGGAGAGACAGACGGGGTGAGAGAGAGACGGGGTGAGAGAGAGAGGAGAGACAGACGGGGTGAGAGAGAGATAGACAGGGTGAGAGAGAGACGGGGTGAGAGAGAGAGGAGAGACAGACGGGGTGAGAGAGAGATAGACAGGGTGAGAGAGAGACAGACAGACGGGGTGAGAGAGGAGAGAGAGAGACGGGGTGAGAGAGAGACGGGGTGTGTGTGAGAGAGAGATAGACTGGGTGAGAGAGGAGAGAGAGAGAGACGGGGTGTGTGTGAGAGAGAGAGAGACGGGGTGAGAGAGGAGAGAGAGAGAGACGGGGTGTGTGTGAGAGAGAGATAGACAGGGTGAGTGAGGAGAGAGAGAGAGACGGGGTGAGAGAGGAGAGAGAGAGACGGGGTGAGAGAGAGACGGGGTGAGAGAGAGACGGGGTGTGTGTGAGAGAGAGATAGACTGGGTGAGAGAGGAGAGAGAGAGACGGGGTGAGAGAGAGAGACGGGGTGAGAGAGAGAGAGAGAGACGGGGTGAGAGAGAGAGGAGAGAGAGACGGGGTGAGAGAGAGAGAGAGAGAGAGACGGGGTGAGAGAGAGAGGAGAGAGAGACGGGGTGAGAGAGAGAGACGGGGTGAGAGAGAGAGAGAGACAGGGTGAAAGAGAGAGAGATAGACAGGGTGAGAGAGAGACGGGGTGAGAGAGGAGAGAGAGAGAGACGGGGTGAGAGAGAGAGGAGAGAGAGACGGGGTGAGAGAGAGAGACGGGGTGAGAGAGAGAGAGAGAGAGAGAGAGAGACGGGGTGAAAGAGAGAGAGAGACAGGGTGAAAGAGAGAGAGATAGACAGGGTGAGAGAGAGACGGGGTGAGAGAGGAGAGAGAGAGAGCTTTATCGGGTTTTATCATACACATTATGTTACATCACACAAGTGACCAATCAGATTCAGCACAATTCAACATGGATTCAAGGTAAATTACATGCTCTAAATTGCCCCATATAGTCTGTATTTTTGTGTCAGTCTGTGTAAGTGCCCAGTGATAGATTAGTGCCTCGTCCTGGGTGTATTTGCCCCCCCCCCCCCCCCCCCGTGTTGATCACTAGAAATGAATATTTAATTTGGAGATGGGAATGAAATTGTTTACAGTTGAGGATTCAGGTCAGGCTGAAGTCCCATGTGGACATGTTGAGAACATGGAAACTCCAAGTAGGGGCAATTTAGAGCAGCCAATTCACCTTGAATCCATGTTTTCGGAACGTGGGAGGAAGTCGGCCCACATGGACACGGGAACCCACGATGACCGGGATTCAAACCTGAATTTCCAACGCTGAAAACGTGCTAACCACTGAGTCGGGGCAATTTAGAGCAACCAATTCACCTTGAATCCATGTTTTCGGAATATGGGAAAAAGTCGTCCTCCATACTGATAGGGATTTGAACCTGGATCCTCAGCGCTGAGAACGAGAGAACGTGCTAACCACTGAGTAGGGGCAATTTATTGCAGCCAATTCACCTTGAATCCATGTTTTCGGAATGTGGGAGGAAGTTAGCCCACGTGGACACGGGATGATGACCGGGATTCGAGCCTGGATCCCCAGCTCTGAGAACGAGAGAACGTGCTAACCACTAAGTAGGGGCAATTTAGGGCAGCCATTTCACCTTGAATCCATGTTTTTGGAATGTGGGCGGAAGTCGACCCACATGGACACGGGAACTCATGGAAACTCCACAATGATCAGGATTCGAACCTGGATCCCCAGCGCTGAGAACGAGAGAACGTGCTAACCACTGAGTAGGGGCAATTTAGGGCAGCCAATTCACCTTAAATCCATGCTTTCGGAATGTGGGAGGAAGTCGGCCCACGTGGACACGAGATGATGACCGGGATTCGATCCTGGATCCCCAGCGCTGAGAACCAGAGAACGTGCTAACCACTAAGCAGGGGCAATTTAGGGCAGCCAATTCACCTTGAATCCATGCTTTTGGACTGTACAAAGACTAAACATGGAAACTGCACCCAGATTGGTATTTGAACCTGATCCCCTGTGCATGGGGAGAACATGCTAACCACTAGGCCACCCTGCTGACCTTTTATTAGATACAAATGAAGGCAATTTAGAGCAACCAATTCACCTTGAATCCATGCTTTTGGACTAAACATGGAAACTCCACCGAGATTCGAATTCGAACTTGATCCCCGGTGCATAGGGGAGAACATGCCAACCACTAGGCCATCGTGCTGAGCTTTTATTAGATAAAGATAAAGGATTCAAGGTGAATTGACTGCCCTAAGTTGCCCCTACTCAGTGGTTAGCACGTTCTCTCGTTCTCAGAGCTGGGGATCCAGGCTCGAATCCCGATCATCATCCAGTGTCCATGTGGGCCGACTTCCTCCCACATTCCGAAAACATGGATTCAAGGTGAATCGGTTGCTCTAAATTGCCTTTATTTGTATCTAATAAAAGCTCAGCAGGGTGGCCTAGTGGTTGGCATGTTCTCCCCTATGCACCGGGGATCAGGTTCAAATCCCAATCTGGGTGGAGTTTCCATGTTTAGTCTTTGTACAGCCCACAAGCATGGATTCAAGGTGAATTGGCTGCCCTAAATTGCCCCTACTTAGGGGTTAGCACGTTCTCTCGTTCTCAGAGCTGGGGATCCAGGTATCAGTATAGAGTTTCCATGTTTAGTCTTTGTACAGTCCAAAAGCATGCATTCAAGGTGAATTGGCTGCCCTAAATTGCCCCGACTCAGTGGTTAGCACGTTCTCTCGTTCTCAGAGTTGGGGATCCAGGTTCGAATCCCGATCAGTATGGAGGACCACTTCCTCCCACATTCCGAAAACATGGATTCAAGGTGAAATGGCTGCCCTAAATTGCCCCTACTCAGTGGTTAGCGCGTTCTCTCGTTCTCAGAGCTGGGGATCCAGGTTCGAATCCCTTTGAGTATGGAGTTTCCATGTTCTCAACATATCCACATGAGACGACTTCCTCCCAGATTCCAAAAAACATGGATTCAAGGTGAATTGGTTGCTCTAAATTGCCTTTATTTGTATCTAATAAAAGCTCAGCAGGGTGGCCTGGTGGTTGGCATGTTCTCCCCTATGCACCAGGGATCAGGTTCAAATACCAATCTGGGTGGAGTTTCCATGTTTAGTCTTTGTACAGCCCACAAGCATGGATTCAAGGTGAATTGGCTGCCCAAAATTGCCCCTACTTAGTGGTTAGCACGTTCTCTCATTCTCAGCGCTGGGGATCCAGGTTCGAATCCCGATCAGTATGGAGGACCACTTCCTCCCACATTCCGAAAACATGGATTCAAGGTGAATTGGCTGCCCTAAATTGCCCCTACGTTCTCTCGTTCTCAGCGTTGGGGATCCAGGTTCGAATCCTGATCATCGTGGAGTTTCCATGTTCTCAACATGTCCACATGGGACGACTTCCTCCCAGATTCCAAAAAACATGGATTCAAGGTGAATTGGTTGCTCTAAATTGCCTTTATTTGTATCTAATAAAAGCTCAGCAGGGTGGCTTAGTAAGTGTTTGTACAGTCCGAAAGCATGGATTTAAGGGGAATTGAATGCTCTAAATTGCCCCATATAGTCTGTGTGTGAGTGTGAGTGAGTGTACAGTGATTAGATTGGTGTCCTGTCCTGTCCTGGGTTGGGTGTATCTGCCCCGTGCCCAAAACGTTCTCCTCTGGATGGGCACGGAGAACCCACCGTGACCCTAGAACTAGAGGATCATAAAATGAGATGCGTTTGTTATTATTCTGGGTATATATATATCATTCATTCATTATCTCCCGCTTTATCCTCTATTAGGGTCGCGGTGGGGTTCTCCATGCCCATCCAGGGGAGAACATCTCGGGCGCTGGGCAGACACACCCAGGACAGGGCGCCAATCCATCGCTGATATATATATATATATATATATATATATATATATTATATATATATATATATATATATATATATATATATATATATATATATATATATATAGGCGGCACGGTGGCTTAGTGGTTAGCACGTTCTCCTCTCAGCACTAGGGATTCCCGGTTCGAATCCCCATCTGGGTGGAGTTTCCATGTTCTCCCCGTGTCGGCGTGGGTTTCCTCCGGGTTCTCCGGTTTCCTCCCACAGTCCAAAAACATGGATCAAGTCAATTGAGTTCTCTAAATTTCCCCATATAGAGTGTGTCTGTGTGAGTGAGTGTGTTCCCCAGTGATGGATTGGCGCCCTGTCCTGGGTCTATCTGCCCAGCGCCCGAAACGTTCTCCCCTGGATGGGCATGGGGAACCCCACCGTGACCCTAATAGAGGATAAAGCGGAAGATAATGAATGAATAAATGAATAAGCGACACGGTGGCTTAGTGGTCAGCACGTTCTCCTCTCAGCACTAGGGATTCCCGGTTCGAATCCCCATCTGGGTGGAGTTTCTATGTTCTCCCCGTGTCCGCGTGGGTTTCCTCCGGGTTCTCCGGTTTCCTCCCACAGTCCCAAAACATGGATCAAGTCGATTGAATTCTCAAAATTGCGCCATATAGAGTGTGTCTGTGTGAGTGAGTGTGTGCCCAGCGATGGATTGGCAACCTGTCCTGGGTGTAGCTGCCCAGCGCCCGAGACGTTCTCCCCTGGATGGGCATGGAGAACCCCACCGCGACCCTAATAGAGGATAAATCGGGAGATAATGAATGAATGAATATATATATATATATATATATATATATATATATATATATATATATATATATATATATATATATATATCTATATATATATATATCTTTATGGCTCTCTCTCTCTCTCTCTCTCTCTCTCTCTCTCTCTCTCTACGGATTGCTCTCTCCTCCATTAAGAATCCGGTCACACAGTAGTGCAGTGGATATCCCTCCTTCCTTCTTTCCTCCACCTTCCACCGCTCTCTCTCTCTCTGTATCTCTCTCTCTCTCTCTCTCTCTCTCTCTCTCTCTCTCTCTCTCTCTCTCTCTCTTTTTCACGTTATTTATGTCCATCTCCATCTTTTGGGGTCTTACTCATACTTCAGTCTTTTTTTTCCCTGAACATGCTCCATTTTACTCGTTCTATTTTTCCCATGACAATACACTAATACTGTGTGTGTGTGTGTGTGTGTGTGTGCATGTATGATTCCACACACACACACACACACACACACACACACACTGTGCCCTCTATATTTGCATACCTGTGAATATCAAATTGCAAAAGATAATCCCAATGTCACTGTGTATTTGTGGGTGTGCAAGAGAGTGAGAAAGCGAGAGAGAGAGAGAGAGAGTGACAGTATCTAAGCAACTGCATTCATCTCCATGGAAACAACGCAGTGACATCACTTCCTGTCTGCGGGAAAATTGCTTACTTGTTACCCGGTCTGAGTGAAAGTGGAAGAATTATTCCGGAATGGTTTGTCATTTTTAACGAATGAAATACAATCAACGGCGGCACGGTGGCTTAGTGGTTAGCATGTTCTCCTCTCAGCGGTAGGGATTCCCGGTTCGAATCCCCATCTGGGTGGAGTTTCCATGTTCTCCCCGTGTCCGCGTGGGTTTCCTCCGGGTTCTCCGCTTTCCTCCCACAGTCCAAAAACATGAATCAAGTCAATTGAATTCTCAAAATTGCCCCATATAGAGTGTGTCTGTGTGAGTAAGTGTGTGCCCAGCGATGGATTGGCGCCCTGTACTGGGTGTATCTGCCCAGCGCCCGAGACGTTCTACCCTGGATGGGCATGGGGAACCCCACCGCGACCCTAATAGAGGATAAAGCAGGAGATAATGAATGAATGAAATACAATCAACGGCGGCACGGTGGCTTAGTGGTTAGCTTGTTCGCCTCTCAGCGGTAGGGATTCCCGGTTCGAATCCCCATCTGGGTGGAGTTTCCATGTTCTCCCCGTGTCTGCGTGGGTTTTCTCCGGGTTCTCCGCTTTCCTCCCACAGTCCAAAAACATGGATCAAGTCAATTGAATTCTCAAAATTGGAGGTCCCGACATGATAGGACAGGGACTTCGTCTTAGGTCTAAGGGTTTTGCTTAAAGACCCACATTGGTAATGTTGGTGGACCTGGGATTTGAACCCATCCATCCATTCATTATCTTCCGCTTTATCCTCTATCAGGGTCGCGGGGGGGGGGGGGTTCCCCATGCCCATCCAGGGGAGAAGGTCTCGGGCGTTGGGTAGATACACCCAGGACAGGGCGCCGATCTATCGCTGGGCACACACTCACTCACACAGACACACTCTATATGGGGCAATTTGGAGAACTTAATTGACTTGATCCATGTTTTTGGACTGTGGGAGGAAAGCGGAGAACCCGGAGGAAACCCACGCGGACACGGGGAGAACATGGAAACTCCACCCAGATGGGGATTCGAACCGGGAATTTGAACCCACAACCTTCTAATTGACAAGGTCTGGGTTGGTTGCATAAGGGGGAAAACATCCTATAATATAATTATATAATAATAATAATAATAATAATAATAATAATAATGTCATCAGGGTGGCACAGTGGCTTTGTGGTTGGCATGTTCTCCTCTCAGCACTAGGGATTCCTGGTTCGAATCCCAATCTGGGTGGAGTTTCCATGTTCTCCCCATGTCCGCGTGGGTTTCCTCCGGGTTCTCCGGTTTCCTCCCACAGTCCAAAAACATGGATCGAGTCAATTTAATTCTCCAAATTACCTCATATAGAGTGTGTCTGTGTGAGTGAGTGTGTGCCCAGTGGTAGACTGGTGCCCTGTCCTGGGTGTATTCAAGGTAAAATGAATGCTCTTATTTGCCCCATATAGAGTGTTCTCCCCAGGATAGGAATGGGGACCCCCAACCTACCCCCCTCCACCCCCAGTGACCCTTTTAGAGGACAAAGTGGAAGATGATGGATGGATGGATGAGTGAGGAGTTAATACGGCAATCACACTATTGTTATTGTTACAGGTGAACGGGTTGTCCGGTCTGGTTTCCATGGATTCAAGGTGAAATGAATGCTCCTATTTGCCCCATATAGAGTGTTCTCCCCATTTTGAGAGAAAACGTTGTCCCCTGGATAGGAATGGGTACCACCAACCTACCCCCCCCCCCCCCAGTGACCCTTTTAGAGGACAAAGTGGAAGATAATGGATGGATGGATGGATGAGTGAGGACTTAATACGGCAATCACACTATTGTTATTGTTACAGGTGAACGGGTTGTCCGGTCTGGTTTCCATGGATTCAAGGTGAAATGAATGCTCCTATTTGCCCCATATAGACTGTTCTCCCCATTTTGAGAGAAAACGTTGTCCCCTGGTTAGGAATTGGGACCCCCAACCTACCCCCCCAGTGACCCTTTTAGAGGACAAAGTGGAAGATGATGGATGGATGGATGAGTGAGGAGTTAATATGGCAATCACACTATTGTTATTGTTACAGGTGAACGGGTTGTCCGGTCTGGTTTCCATGGATTCAAGGTCAAATGAATGCTCTTATTTGCCCCATATAGACTGTTCTCCCCATTTTGAGAGAAAACGTTGTCCCCTGGACAGGAATGGGGAACCCCAACCTACCCCTCCCCCCCAGCAACCCTAGTAGAGGATTAAGTAAACGATAATGAGTGTTTTGTGCGTGGACATCTATTTTTATTTAGTTTATTAGAGCTTTTCTTGGTCTCTTTGTATCGCCGACGTGGGGTTACGTCACGTTGTGGGCGGGTTCACGGCGTGAGTGACACGTCGCGGCGTTTGTGTGAAAATCCAACGTGGCATGTGTGTGTAGAACCATGTTCTTTATTTATGTTCTCTAACAGCTAGAACCCTTAGTTTGCTTGTATTTTGTGTACGTGTACTATTCCAACGCCGTCCACCGTGACCACGACACAAAGACAAAGGTAAGTTGGACACAAACCTTCTGCCATTGTGTAAATGTCAGTGCTAAGCCTAAGTCGGTGTATCGGTGTGAAAAAGGCGGTTATTTAGTTGTTTTGTGTGTTTTATTAGCGAACGAAACATCGGATTAAACGTCCGTTTGGTTTGTAGTGGCGGGAGAAACGTGCGCGCGTGCGTTGCGGTTGCGTCAGCTGTGAGCGCGTGAACCCTCAACGGCTTTCTGTGACAATTACAATTAAAAAAAAAAACTTCGCAAATTCACACAAAAATGGAGATTAACAAACTCACTGCCGTAGTAAAACCTAAAGGGGGCGTCGTTATTCGCGCGAGAATGTAAATGTGTGGACCTTGAAGTTGGGGGGAGAACATGCCAAACATCGCAGCTGTCAAAACGAGTGACCCACAGTCGTTAAATAAGCCTGAACTCAGGTTTGCTCGTTAACTAAGCTTGTTATAGTCATCTAATTGAATCACAATCTTTCGCTTAATCCTCTACTAGGGTCACTGGGTGGGTGGGTGGGGGGGGGGGGCAATTTAGAGCATTCAATTCACCTTGAATCCATGTGTTTGGACTCGGGGAGGAAACCGGTGAGCCCGGAGGTGACCTCTGTGGACACGGGGAGGACGATTCCGTATTTTGAATGTGACATTTTCGAAGATTGGAGGAATTTATGTGTCGCTTAGTGGTTGGCATGTTCTCCTCTCAGTGCTCGAGACACCAATCTATATTTGGGCACAGACATACACTATATGGGGCAATTTAGAGCATTCAATTCACCTTGAAGCCATGTGTTTGAACTCGGGGAGGAAACCGGAGAGCCCGGAGGTGACGTCTGTGGACACGGGGAGGACGTCCCAATATGGATGGCATTGTCATGTTCTCCCCGTGTCCGTGTGGGTGACCTCCCACAGTCTAAAAACATGGATTAAGGTAATTTAAAGGTAATTTCAATGCTTAAAATTGCCCCATATAGAGTGTGTCTGTGTGAGTGAGTGAGTGCCCAGCGATGGATTGGCGCCCTGTCCTGGGTGTATCTGCCCAGCGCCCGAGACGTTCTTCCCTGGATGGGCATGGGGAACCCCACTGCGACCCTAATAGAGGATAAAGCGGGAGATAATGAATGAATGAATAAAGGTCATTTCAATGCTTAAAATTGCCCCATATAGTGTGTGTGTGTGTCCAGTGATAGATTGGCGCCCTGTCCTGGGTGTATCTGCCCAGCGCTCAAAACGTTCTCCTTTGGATGGGCATGGGGAACCCCCCCCCCCTCATTCATTCATTATCTTCCGCTTTGTCCTATATTAGGGTCGCGGGAGGGGTTCCCCATGCCCATCCAGGGGAGAACGTTTCGGGCGCTGGGCAGATACACCCAGGACAGGGCGCCAATCCATCGCTGGGCACACACTCACTCACACAGACACACTTTATATGGGGCAATTTGGAGAATTCAATTGCCTTTGATAAAAAACAAACATTTAGAGCCCATTCTTACAGCGGGAGATATTAGGGTCGCGGGGGGTTCCCATGACCATCCAAGGGAGAACGTTTCGGGCGCTGGGCAGCAACACCCAGGACAGGACGCCAAACTATCGCTGGGCACACACCCACTCACAAAGACACACTCTATATGGGGCAATTTTGAGAATCCAATTGACTTGATCCATGTTTTTGGACTGTGGGAGGAAACCGGAGAACCCGGAGAAAACCCACGCGGACACGGGGAGAACATGGAGAACATGGAAACACCACCCAGATGGGGATTCGAAGCGGGAATCCCTAGCGCTGAGAGGCGAACGTGCTAACCACTAAGCCATTGAAAAAATATTTCCGCTTTTTGTTGACATAAACACATCAGTCGATATTTTTGTGGACGTATCGATGCATCGAATCGTCAGCTGTATAAACGATGACTTTGTATTTACGACATTTTTTTTCGAAACCTGCCTAAAACATTACCCAGTACCCCAGAGCACATGTACCACACAGAGATAAACATGTGTTCCTTAAGGTCTGTGGTAAATCAGACATTAATTTGTGTCTGCTCATTAACCCCTAATGCCATGTTGACGTGAAACTACTTTCTTTTTCAGATGAATGCAGAAAAACCGCCACTGCCGGAAGACGCGGTGGTGGTGGAGTCGCTGCAGGAGGCAGAACCGCAGCCCGTTCCTGACGCTTCATTGGATAATGGGAGAGATGGGTGGGACAGTAAGGTGGAGTACTTCCTGGCGCAGGTGGGGTTTAGTGTGGGGCTGGGGAATGTGTGGAGGTTCCCCTACCTTTGCCATCAGAATGGAGGAGGTGAGTGTTGACCTGTCTCGATATATTATTAATGGGGACTGCAATGTTTTTCACTCTCATTGTATTTATACGTCTCACAACTCAATACAAGATGGACCGTGGCTTTACGATAATATCAAAACATTTAAATAACATAATATTAAAGGGGCGGCACGGTGGCCTAGTGGTTAGCACGTTCGCCTCTCAGCGCTAGGGATTCCCGGTTCGAATCCCCATCTGGGTGGAGTTTCCATGTTCTCCCCGTGTCCGCGTGGGTTTCCTCCGGGTTCTCCGGTTTCCTCCCACAGTCCAAAAACATGGATCAAGTCAATTGAGTTCTCCAAATTGCCCCATATAGAGTGTGTCTGTGTGTGTACCCAGCGATAGGTTGGCGTCCTGTCCTGGGTGTATCTGCCCAGCACCCGAAACGTTCTCCCCTGGATGGGCATGGGGAACCCCCCGCAACCCTAATATAGGATAAAGCGGAAGATAATGAATGAATGAATGAATGAATGAATATTAAAGGGGCGGCATGGTGGCTTAGTGGTTAGCACGTTCGCCTCTCAGCGCTAGGGATTCCCGGTTCGAATCCCCATCTGGGTGGAGTTTCCATGTTCTCCCCGTGTCCGCGTGGGTTTCCTCCGGGTTCTCCGGTTTCCTCCCACAGTCCAAAACATGGATCAAGTCATTTGAGTTCTCCAAATTGCCCCATATAGAGTGTGTCTGTGTGAGTGAGTGTGTACCCAGCGATAGGTTGGCGTCCTGTCCTGGGTGTATCTGCCCAGTGCCCAAAACGTTCTCCCCTGGATGGACATGGGGAACCCCACGTGACCCTAATAGAGGATAAAGTGGAAGATAATGGATGAATGAATAAATGAATAATATTAAAGATAATAAAGTGTTCACACTCGCTCTTTACGGTACACGGAGAGCAATTGGGGTTAGGGGCCTTGCCCAAGGGCACTTCAGCCATAGCGCTTGGTGGGACCTTCGGGTCGCAATGTATTGTACATCATGTATTAATATGAATATGAAGTACGCAGAGGCGTGCATTATTGTCAGTAATGTCACAGCTGGCCAAACGGCTCAGCCAATCAGATTTAAGGACCTGTTTTCTTTAATGTGTGTGTGTGTGTCTCAGGAGCGTTCCTGCTACTCTACGTTTTACTCATGCTAGTGGTAGGTGTACCACTTTTCTTCCTGGAGCTTGCCCTGGGACAGAGTATTCGGCAGGGCAGCATCGGCGTCTGGAAGCACATATCGCCAAAGCTAGTGGGGATTGGCTACTCCAGCTGTGTGGTCAGTTCCCAATATTATGTCCTGCTCATTTCCATAATGCTGAGTAATCATCTGCGATGTTCTTAAATCCCACTTTGGCTCATGGTTTCTGCTAAATGACCGAATGGAGATTTTATGGATGTAGATGATTGACACATGGAAATAGGATTTTCTGTACATTATAAAATTCTGAGATATCTGACATTGTTTATGTCCGTCTGTCTGTCAGGTGTGCTTCTTTGTGGCTCTGTACTACAACGTAATCATCGGTTGGAGTATATTCTACCTCTTTAACTCCTTCCAGAATCCTTTACCATGGGCAAAATGTCCTAAAGAGGGAAACACTACAGGTCTGTCTACATTGTTTTGATCAGAATGTGCTGTGTCAGGGTTTCGAGAATGAAAAATGAATTAATGTGCACATTGATTTGAAGTTCATTCATTCATCATCTTCCGCTTTATCCTATATTAGGGTCACGGGGGGGGGAGGGGGTTCCTCATGCCCATCCAGGGGAGAACGTTTCGGGCGCTGGGCAGATACACCCAGGACAGGGCGCCAATCCATCGCTGGGCACACACTCACACACACAGACACACTCTATAGGGGGCAATTTGGAGAGTTCAGTTGACTTGATCCATGTTTTTGGACTGTGGGAGGAAAGCGGAGAACCCGGAGGAAACCCACGCGGACACGGGGAGAACATGGAAACTCTAACCACTGAGCCACGTGCTAACCACTAAGCCACCGTGCCGCCCTGATTTGAAGTTACCTTAGAAATATTTTTTATAACTGAAATAATATGGTGGCTTAGTGGTTAGCATGTTCTCCTCTCAGCACTAGGGATTCCCGGTTCGAATCTCCATCTGGGTGGAGTTTCCATGTCCTCCCCGTGTCCGCGTGGGTTTCCTCCGGGTTCTCCGGTTTCCTCCCACAGTCCAAAAACATGGAACAAGTCAATTGAGTTCTCCAAATTGCCCCATGTAGAGTGTGTCTGTGAGTGAGTGTGTGCCCAGCGATGGATTGGCACCCTGTCCTGGGTGTATCTGCCCAGCGCCCGAAACGTTCTCCCCTGGATGGGCATGGGGAACCCCACCGCGACCCTAATAGAGGATAAAGCGGAAGATAATGAATGAATGAATGAATGAATGAAATAATATGGTAATTAGGAGTGTAATTACCATATTACATAAGGGTGGGCGTGGTAGCTCAGTGGTTAGGGTGTTAGGCTATCAATCTGAAGGTTGGGGGTTCAAGTCCCAGGTCCAATGAAGTTACCAATGTGGGTCCTTGAGCAAGACCCTTAACCCTCAGGGTTATGGGGATGTTGTGATGAACCCTGTGCTCACCTTGTAAGTCGCTTTGGATAAAAGCGTCCAATAAATGACCAAATGGAATGTAAATGTATCGGTACAGATAATTCACGTGTATCAGTTTTTTGTTATATATGTTGCAAAATTTCAGTACCTTAAGGACTTTAAAAAGCCTTTAATTGCATATAAAGTGTTTATACAGGGCAAGTGATATAAAAACTATAGTAAAAACTGTTTTTCCCTATTACAGTTGAAGAGTGTGCAGCGAGTTCCCCAACTTCATACTTCTGGTTCCGCAAAGCTCTGGACATAACCGACTCTATTGATCAGATCGGTGAATTCAATGTCACCATGATCGGCTGTCTCGCCCTGGCATGGGCTGTCGTCTGCGTGGCCATGTTTAAAGGGATCAAGTCCTCTGGCAAGGTGTGTGTGTGTGTGTGTGTGTGTGTGTGTGTACCTCTCTAGTTTCATGCTGAAGTCCATCCCAGTACTCGTAGGCAGGGACCCCTCTCCCAGTCAGCTCACCAGTCTATTATGTCCATCGCAGGGCGGACACACGGACAAAAACACGTGAGCACAGATTTACACTCAACAGGTTTCGTTTACCCACAAGCCTGTGTTTGGGCTGGAGGGTGGATTTAAAGCAGTCAGAGATGGGTAGGCGAGTATGTTTATTAAATAAGAACTAGGGGTGTATTCAACTAAAGATTTTCATAGTCGAATCTGATTCGTCAGATTTTCCCTATAGTCGACTGATCGAATCAGTTAAAATTTTACCACAAGATGGCGCTATAAGCATAGTTTTTAAAAAAGATTTTTTTTAAATATATTTTACTTGTTTTTCTAACAAAAGAAAACCTTTTTTTTTTTTTTGTTTGTTTTTTCTTTTTTTTTCCTAGAAATTAGGATGATTTTATTTGACAAAAGGCTATATATATAACGAAAACAAAGCCATTTCATGTAAAAACTAATGCTTAGCAGCAGCCATGGGCGCCCCCATGTGCTCAAAACGGTACATTTGACTATGAGGTTCATAGTCGACTACGGTTCTCTGAATCGAATCGTCGAATCAGCGAATATTGCAGCTCACCCCTAATTCTCAAACAATAACCAAACTTAAGGATATGTTATATTGGGGGCGGCATGGTGGTTTAGTGGTTGGAATGTTCTCCTCTCAGCGCTAGGGATTCCCGGTTCGGATCCCCGTCTGGGTGGAGTTTCCATGTTCTCCCCGTGTCCGTGTGGGTTTCCTCCGGGTTCTCCGGTTTCCTCCCACAGTCCAAAAACATGGACCAAGTCAATTGAATTCTCAAAAATATAGTGTGTCTGTGTGAGTGAGTGTGTGCCCAGCGATGGATTGGCGCCCTGTCCTGGGTGTATCTGCCCAGCGCCCGAAACGTTCTCCCCTGGATGCGCATGGGGAACCCCTCCGCAACCCTAATAGAGGATGAAGCGGGAGATAATGAATGAATGAATGTTGTATTGGTTTGTAATGTCCATTATATTAATAATGCTAATGATGAGGGAATTGTATGTTATCATCTAGGTGATGTATTTCTCCTCTGTGTTCCCTTACCTGGTCCTGCTGTGTTTCTTGGTTCGAGGTCTCATGCTGGATGGAGCTTCGGAAGGTCTCAAATATATGTTCTACCCCCGGGTATGTTGGTTTTTTTTATCTCTATACTTCTCTACCTGCATTTCATTTTGTATCCCTCATTAATTTGACCTCATAACTCATAATGGCAGGCGGCACGGTGGCTTAGTGGTTGGCATGTTCTCATCTCAGCGCTAGGGATTCCCGGTTCGAATACCCATCTGGGAGGAGTTTCCATGTCCTCCCCGTGTCCGCGTGGGTTTCCTCCGGGTTCTCTGGTTTCCTCCCACAGTCCAAAAACACGGATCAAGTCAGTTGAATTCTCCAAATTGCCCCATGTAGAGTGTGTGTGAGTGAGTGTGTGTCCAGCGATAGATTGGCGCCCTGTCCTGGGTGTATCTGCCCAGCGCCCGAGACGTTCTCCCCTGGATGGGCATGGGGACCCCACCCCCCTCGACCCTAATATAGGATAAAGCAGAAGATAATGGATGGATGAATCTCTATGTTTGGTTTGTCTAGAAAGTATTCAGTTATTATCTTCTGCCTAATCCTCTACTAGGGAGAGGGGGGGGGGTATCTATCAATCTATCACTGGGCATACTTACTCTCTCTCACACACACACACACACACACTATATGGGGCAATTTAGAGCATTAAATTTACATTGAATCTATGTCTTTGGACTGTGGGAGGAAACCAGAGAACCTGGAGGAAACCCACGTGGACATGGGGAGAACATGGAAATTCCACCCAGACTGGGATTCCTGGAACCTGCATCCCAAAGGCTGAAAGGAGAACATGCTAACCACAAAGCCACTGTGCCACCATCCCTAGGGATTAATTTCAGTATTTTTTGTTCACCTATTAAATAATGAATGCCTGTTTCAAGTTAGACTTTAAAATTTTTAAATGCGTTAAATGTTTAAAAGTCTACTTATTGGAAGATGCTTTTAATATTTGTGTGATTGTACGGTTTTGTGTTTTCAGTTGGAGATTTGGGCGGATGTGCAGGTATGGCGGCAGGCCTTCACACAGGTCTTCTTTGCCCTTGGTTTGGGCTTCGGCTCCATCATTGCGTACTCCTCCTACAATCAGCGCAACAACAACTGTCACCGAGACGCCATCACCGTCTCCTCCATCAACTTTCTCACCTCCATTCTCGCCTCCCTCGTCGTCTTCTCCGTGCTTGGCTTCAGAGCCAAGACTCTGACCAAGGCGTGCGTCAAAAGGTACACAGATAAAGCCTGCACACAAGTTACCCAACAATTCACTTTATATCAATTAATCGAACCTTTATTTATTTTAAAACTATTACTTTAAACGAACTTTTAAGTAATTTAAAGTTTAAGGCATTACAATCTATGTTCCACACACAACCCCATTCCAAAAGGTTTGGGCTGTTGTTTTAAACTAATTATTAATATTATGCATTAAAAAAAAAAAAAACGTTTGGCTTGCACTACACTAAGTCGTTAGGGTGTTGGGAATTCATTGCTAATCCTAATTGCTGCAGGGATGCTCTACCAACCCTGTGCTCGCTTTTTAAATTGCTTTAAATTAAAGCCTTCTACTCCAATAGAAATATATGTAGATGGTAAAAGGTGCAGTTCCATGGATGCACCAGCTGATGGTGCCAGAGAGTTGTTTTTCCTTGGTACATTACAGCTGCTGGTGGGAATGTAGGAATTCATTTATTCTTTGGCTGCTTTAAATTGCTCCTATCCAATTTGCCCCACAGTCCAAAAACATGGATTCTGCTTTAAATTGCTCCAATCAAAATTGCCCCACAGTCCAAAAACATGGATTCTGCTTTAAATTGCTCTTATCGAAATTGCCCCACAGTCTAAAAACATGGATTCTGCTTTAAATTGCTCCTATCGAAATTGCCCCATAGTCCAAAAACTTGGATTCTGCTTTAAATTGCTCCTATTGAAATTGCCCCACAGTCCAAAAGCATGAATTCAAGGTTAATTGGCTGCCTTAAATTGCTCCTATCGATATGCCCCACAGTCCAAAAACATGGATTCAAGGTAAATGGGCTGCCTTAAATTGCTCCTATCGAAATTGCCCCACAGTCCAAAAGCATGAATTCAAGGTTAATTGGCTGCCTTAAATTGCTCCTATCGATATGCCCCACAGTCCAAAGCCATGGATTCAAGGTTAATGGGCTTTCTTAAATTGCTCCTATCGAAATCGCCCCACAGTCCAAAAACATGGATTCAAGTTGAATGGGCTGCTTTAGATTGCTCCTATCCAAGTTGCCCGACAGTCCAAAAACATGGATTCAGCTTTAAATTGCTCCTATCGAAATTGCACCACAATCCAAAAGCATGGATTCAAGGTTAATGGGCTGCCTTAAATTGCCCCTATCGAAATTGCCCCACAGTCCAAAAACATGGATTCTGCTTTAAATTGCTCCTATCGAAATCGCCCCACAGTCCAAAAACATGGATTCAAGGTGAATGGGCTGCTTTAAATTGCTCCTATCCAAGTTGCCCCACAGTCCAAAAACATGGGTTCTGCTTTAAATTCCTCCTATCGAAATTGCCCCACAGTCCAAAACCATGGATTCAAGGTGAATGGGCTGCTTTAAATTGCTCCTATCGAAATTGTAGTAATACAGTAATCCCGTCTGTGTGTTACAGAAACGTGAACCTGTTGTATGAAGTCGATTCATCGTTGGTTCCACTTGTTCTAAACGTGTCGGCGCCGGAGTCGGTTACCGTGGAGATGTATACACATTGGTTCCACCAACAAGGCAGCCGGCTGAACGTCTCCGGATATCAAATTGACTCGTGCAGTCTGGATGAGGTCATGAAGAAGGTGGAGCTATTAAAAGTCTTTATGTCTGTTATTCATTCAAATGTAGAAATTCGAATCCCCATCTGGGTGGAGTTTCCATGTTCTCCCCGTGTCCGCGTGGGTTTCCTCCGGGTTCTCCGGTTTCCTCCCACAGTCCAAAAACATGGATCAAGTCAATTGAATGCTCTAAATTGCCCCCATATAGAGTGTGTCTGTGTGAGTGAGTGTGTGCCCAGCGATGGATTGGCGCCCTGTCCTGGGCGTATCTGCCCAGCGCCTGAGACGTTCTCCCCTGGATAAACATGAGGAACCCCCCCGCGACCCTAATATAGGATAAAGCGAGAGATAATGGATGGATGGGTTCTTAATCTGGGCGGCATGGTGTCTTAGTGTTTAGCATGTTCTCCTCTCAGCGCTAGGGATTCCCGGTTCGAATCCCCATCTGGGTGGAGTTTCCATGTCCTCCCCGTGTCCGCGTGGGTTTCCTCCGGGTTCTCCGCTTTCCTCCCACAGTCCAAAAACATGGATCAAGTCAATTGAGTGCTCCAAATTGCCCCATATAGAGTGTGTCTGTGTGAGTGAGTGTGTGCCCAGTGATGGATTGGCGCCCTGTCCTGGGTGTATCTGCCCAGCACCCGAAACGTTCTCCCCTGGATGGGCATGGGGAACCCCCCCCCCCCGCAACCCTAATAGAGGATAAAGCGGAAGATAATGGATGGATGGATGGGTTCTTAATCCTTCCAAACCAAGTAGAACCCATTATCAAATCAAAACTTCCAAGTGGTGGTCTGATATGATTAAAAGATTTCTAATAGTGTTATCATTCTCTCTCTCTCTCTTGCTGTGTGTGTGTGTGTGTGTGTGTGTGTGTGTGTGTGTGTGTGTGTGTGTGAAGGGAGTGGAAGGAACAGGATTGGCGTTTATAGCCTTCACTGAAGCGATGACCCTCTTTCCCGCGAGTCCTTTCTGGTCGACCCTCTTCTTCCTCATGCTGTTAAATCTGGGACTTTCCACCATGTTCGGCACCATGGAGGGCATCCTCACCCCCCTCGCTGATACCTTTAAAAGCCTGAGAAAACACAAACTCATTTTTACTGGTATATACACACACACACACACACACACACCAGAGTTATTATTTATGCAGCATATAGTACAATAAAACAATAAGGGGCGAGAGGGTGTGTATTATTATTTATTTATATATATATATATATCTCAAGTCAAGTATTTTTTATTTGTCATTCCACAATATAAAGCACAGTGTAATATATGTGGAATGAGACGGCGTTCCCAGGAACAAGGTGCTACATATAACAGCCAACACAAAGTGCACATGTGCAAACACAAGGAAATAAAATTATTACAATAAATACAGGACGATACGCAGTACAGTAAACAATAAACATTCAAGTCATGAACACATTTTTTTTATTATTTTTTTTTAAATATATTTTATGTTTATATTTATAGGCGGCACGGTGGCTTAGTGGTTGGCACGTTCTCCTCTCAGCGCTAGGGATTCCCGGTTCGAATCCCCATCTGGGTGGAGTTTCCATGTTCTCCCCGTGTCTGCGTGGGTTTCCTCCGGGTTCTCCGGTTTCCTCCCACAGTCCAAAAACATGGTTCAAGCTAATTGAATTCTCCAAAAAATTGCCCCATATAGAGTGTGTCTGTGTGAGTGAGTGAGTGTGTGCCCAGCAATGGATTGGCGCCCTGTCCTGGGTGTATCTGCCCAGCGCCCGAAACGTTCTCCCCTGGATGGGCATGGGGAACCTCACCGCGACCCTAATAGAGGATAAAGCGGGAGATGATGAATGAATGTTTATATTTTATATTTTAATATATATTATTATACAGTTCCACCTCTTTCCTGGGATTTATTCATAACAATAATACCCAACCTGAATGTGATTGAACGTGAGGTGTGTTATTGAAGTGTGTCCAGCCAATCAGATTTAAGCACTGGCACTAAATGTTTTATAACGTACGGTGTGTAATGACCGATGTATCGCACTAACGGTGTGTTTGTGTCGTGTGTCAGTGTGCAGTTGTACGGGGGCATTCCTGATTGGTCTGCTGTTCACGCAGAAGTGTGGAAACTACTTCGTCCTGATGTTCGACGATTATTCGGCCACGTTACCGCTCATCATCGTCGTCGTCTTTCAGACCTTCAGCATCGCCTGGGTGTACGGAGCTGACCGGTAAGGCATTGCTTGTGTGTGTGTGTGTGTGTGTGTGTGTGTGTGTTAGAGGTGTGTGTGCGACTGATGGTTTTGCGTTCCCTCTCACAGGTTCCTGCAGGACATTAAGCAGATGCTGGGGAGGCCGGTCTGTGTGGTGTATAAGTATCTGTGGAAGTACGTGTGTTTGCTGGCTATGCTGAGTCTCTTAGGGGCGAGTCTACTGCGCATGTGTTTGAACCGCCCACAGTACACCTCTTGGAACCGAGCCACGGTACACACACACACACACACACACACACACACACACACACACACACTAGGGCTGCAACAACGAATTGATAGAATTAATAAAATCGATTATCCAAAGTATCGATAACGAATTTCCATTATCGATTCGTTGGGTCGTACTATTTCCGCATTACTCGCAATGTCGTCACCTGCAGCGCTTCAATAACGTTGGAAACAAAGAGCGGGTTGAACAGAACGAGGCGGAGTCTGCGAAACAAGTTGATAAATCGTAGAAATGAAACACAGCCAACGCTGAAACACTTGTCTTAATGTCCGTATTACATTGTCTTAATGTAAGTATTTTTGTTAACTGGCTAATTTGTTAATTAATTTTAATTACGGTGGCTTAGTGGTTAGCACGTTCGCCTCTCAGCACTAGGGATTCCCGGTTCGAATCCCCATCTGGGTGGAGTTTCCATGTTCTCCCCGTGTCTGCGTGGGTTTCCTCCGGGTTCTCCGGTTTCCTCCCACAGTCCAAAAACATGGATCAAGTTAATTGAGTTCTCTAAATTGCCCCATATAGAGTGTGTATGTCTGTGTGAGTGAGTGTGTGCCCAGCGATGGATTGGCGTCCTGTCCTGGGTGTATCTGCCCAGCGCCAGAAACGTTCTCCCCTGGATGGGCATGGGGAACCCCCCCCCCCCCCCCCGACCCTAATAGAGGATAAAGCGGAAGATAATGAATGAATGAATGAATGATTTTTTTCAATAGCTGATTGCTAATTAGATCATTTGTTAATTTATTTTTTCCCAATAGGCTACAGAACAGACTATTTGGTTCATTACTGAGGGCAACTGAGTATCATGTGTTCTTTGGAGTTGACTTTTATTGTTAAGTGAGGGATGTTTAGATGATGCATGATTTCTTTCATTGTACTTTTCATTCATTACGGAAAATGTTAACTTAAACATTTTGAATAAAATGACTATATATATATTAGGGGTGAGCTGCAATATTCGCTGATTGAAAAAAAGGTTTTAGAAAAACAAGTAAAATATAAAAATATATATATTTTTTAAAAACTACGCCATCTTGTGGTGAAATTTTAACTGATTCGACTATCAGTCGACTATAGGGAAAAATCTGACGAATCAGATTCGACTATGAAAATCTTTAGATGAATACAGCCCTAATATATATAATACTATACTATAGAATAATTTTACTGAAAAACATCCATCTTAAAAGCGTCTGCTAAATGATTAAATGTAAAGACATGGAATTTTATTGATTTATTTATCCGATTCATCGGGAAAAAAATTATCGACCGATTAATCAAAATAATCGTTAGTTACAGCCCTAACACACACACACACCTATACACACGACCCGTTGTGTCATTGCCTAATAACCTCTGTTTCTCTAGGCGTCCGAGAAAAGCCTGCTGTATCCTGATTGGGCTCTGGCGGTCCTCTCCACCCTCATTGTCCTGGCTGTGCTTCCGGTTCCGCTCGGCTTCGTCCACGCCACGTTGCGGCAGCGCTTTAACCAAACGGCCCTCGACGCCGCCGCGGGATACGCGCCCTGCAGCACGACAGACACTGACGCAGCGCCCACCTCTGCCGACATGAATCCCGGCGAGGGCTACACGCTCCTACCGCAAAGCATCGAGGAGGAGTCCACGGGAGTGTGAAAGCTCTCTGCCTTGTTTACATTTGAAATAAACCTTTGCACCAAACAAACGGACGGGATAGGCCATTAGGATTCGGGGAACGCTTAAGCCTCGGGTCTCCTCAGTTAGAACTTCAGAGTTCAGAACCACATCACAGCGGAAAGCTTCAGACTATTTCCAAACTTGAATAATTTATTTGAAAGGATTCAGATCCCTGCTCGTTCTTTACAGCTCATTGAATGAACTGAGGGTATCGCCTCCTCTCTGCTGGTCTACGGTTCGACAGCCAGCCGGGGTGTAACTACATACAGTAGGACTCATCAACCGTTTGGTTCGCACTGTCGCACACACACAATACAGAACAAGAAACACCAGTGTTAAATACTGTTACTGTTAAATACCAGCGTTGTCTTTTTCCCGGTTTCTGCTGACGATGCAAATAATTTGTTTACCGTTTCGTACCGCGTTGCTAACTTTATTCTCGATTTATTTAATATAAACGGCACGGTGGCTTAGTGGCCAGCACTAGGTATTTCCGTTTCCATGTCCTCCCCGTGTCGGCGTGGGTTACCTCCGGGTTCTCCGCTTTCCTCCCATAGTCCAAAAACATGCAAGTCAATTGAGTTCTCCAAATTGCCCCATATAGAGTGTGTCTGTGTGAGTGAGTGTGTGCCCAGTGATAGATTGCCCCCCTGTCCTGGGTGTATCTGCCCAGCGCCCGAAATATTCTCCCCTGGATGGGCATGGGGAACCCCCCCCCCCCGGCGACCCTAATAGAGGATAAAGCAGAAGATAATGAATGAATAAATGAATAAGCGGCACGGTGGCTTAGTGATCGGCACGTTCGCCTCTCGGCACTAGGGATTTCCGGTTCGAATCCTCATCTGGGTGGAGTTTCCATGTTCTCCCCGTGTCGGCGTGGGTTTCCTCCGGGTTCTCCGGTTTCCTCCCACAGTCCAAAAACGTGCATCAAGTCAATTGAGTTCTCCAAATTGCCCCATATAGAGTGTGTCTGTGTGAGTGAGTGTGTCCAGTGATAGATTGCCCCCCTGTCCTGGGTGTATCTGCCCAGCGCCCGAAACGTTCTCCCCTGGATGGGCATGGGGAACCCCCCCCTTCCCCCCCCACGTTGCTGGCGTCTTTTGAATTGCTGGTGTGCCAGTGTAAGGGGTTGTGTTGGTTGGCATCAGAGCGTACGATATAAAGCATGAAGGTACGAGAGGCTGTTTATTGTGACTGCATCACGGACAAGAGGCATCATTAGTGCCGTTACACCTCTGTCCTGTGATTTATTTACAATAATACACAACCTCAAGTGTCTTTTCGCGGTTACAGACGTTTTTATAAACATATTTTTGAATATTAAATTTATAAATGTGTTTATTAAAAGTATAAAGGTTAAGAATCTGGTCTTCCGCCACGTAATCTAGTCCGTTATTTTATTTTTTTTTAAAGCCATTTTTGTCAACGATCAAATGCTGCCATCTAGTGGCCAGTTACAGAATGCCGTTTCTGAAAAAAAAATACATTGGAAATATTCCTCTGTGTCCCTTAATGGGAACCCCATTAAGTGGAGGATAGTGAATGGATGGATTATAATTTATTATGAATCGTAATTTATTATTTCTCGTAAAACAGGGCAACCGAAGCATTCCACAACATACACCAACACTTCGGTCGGTACAGCGGTGCTAAACTTCAGTACACAGTGCTGAACGTGATTAATTGTATTGAACAATTTTTTAAATTCTTTTTACATTTTTTTATTATTATTATTTTTTTTTTTAGGATGTTATGTATTGTAACAGCCAGAGCGCTGTCACTGCGCTGTTTCATCTACAGGGAACACGTTTTTATAATTATCAATGCTTTTATTATCGATCTCATGTCACTTTTGTTGTGTGATGGCTATTTAAATAGTGTTTTTTTTGGTTCTTTGTTTTGAAAAATGTAATTAAAGGTTGAAACCTCGCTGTTGGAAAGTCTGATCAATGCGCCGCGCCCCGTGTGTATGGGTGCAGCAGTGTGTGTACAATGATCTGGGGACTGGTTGTCCGGGTTGCTGATCTTTGATGTGTAACAGTGATGAGTAAACAGGAGGAGAGAAGCTGAGCTGCAGGTAAAATCATCTCTCTTCCATCTTTTAATGTCTTATTCTCATCTTTTGTTATTTATTTATTACATATTTTTAATCACACGGATCGATGGTTTAGTTTATCTCTGCTTTCTGTGTTTAATATATATGTGCAATTGCATTCATTTGATTTATCAATAATATTAAATCAGTAAAGTATATGAATTTAATGATTACTTGTTTTAACATATTTTGTTTATATAATAAATAAGCTTGTTTGGTTTACAAATATATATATATATATATATATATATATATATATATATATATATATATATATATATATATATATATACACATTCATATGCTTATATATGTATTTATATGTATAATTATAATGTGATCATATCATATAGTATGTATAACATTTTGTATGTTGGACCAGTTTTCTTTACGTATATAATGTGTGAATGTTTGTGTATATGTATATATTAGTGTGTATATGTATTTATTAATTGGTATATAACAGTCTCAGTAACGAGTGATAAGTTTATTCTAATTGGTTCATTTACTGTAAATTAATTGCTTAATATTGTTTTTACTCAACAGTTACACTGCAACATGTAAACCCTGTGTATAAATGTATGTAATGTGTGTGTGTGTGTGTGTGTGTGTGTGTGTGTGTGTGTGTGTGTGTGTGTTTCAGGTATGATTCCGTACACTCTACTGGCTTTGTGTGCGAGTGTGTTTGTGTGCGCCTGTCAGAATCCATACGCCATGAATGAAGTGGAACAGCACAGTGAGGATGTGCACAGTAAAGTGAAACAGGCCTGTAAGAGACATGCATACACTCTAACTGTCATTGAGGATTTCTTTAATTAATTAAAATTAATTTATTACTGTTTTATTATATATATATATATATCCATCCATTATCTTCCGCTTTATCCTCTATTAGGGTCGCGGGGGGGTTCCCCATGCCCATGCAAGGGAGAAAGTTTCGGGCGCTGGGCAGATACACCCAGGACAGGGCGCCAATCCATCGCTGGGTACACACTCACTCACACAGACACACTCTATATGGGGCAATTTGGAGAACTGAATTGACTTGATCCATGTTTTTGGACTGTGGGAGGAAACCGGAGAATCCAGGGGAAACCCCTGTGGACACGGGGAGAACATGGAAACTCCACCCAGATGGGGATTCGAATCGGGAATCGGGAATCCATGTTCTCCCCGTGTCTGCGTGGGTTTCCTCCGGGTTCTCCGGTTTCTTCCCACAGTGCAAAAACATGGATCAAGTCAATTGAATTCTCAAAATTGCCCCATATAGTGTGTGTCTGTGTGAGTGAGTGTGTGCCCAGCGATGGATTGATGCCCTGTCCTGGGTGTATCTGCACAGCGCCTGAGATGTTCTCCCCTGGATGGGCATGGGGAACCCCACCGCGACCCTAATAGAGGATAAAGTGGGAGATAATGAATGAATGAATATATATATATATATATATATATATATATATATATATATATATATATGGCTTAGTGGTCAGCATGTTCTCCTCTCAGCGCTAGGGATTCTCGGTTCGAATCCCCATCTGGGTGGAGTGTCCATGTTCTCGCCGTGTCTGCGTGGGTTTCCTCCGGGTTCTCCAGTTTCCTCCCACAGTCCAAAAACATGGATCAAGTTCAATTGAGTTCTCCAAATTGCCCCATATAGAGTGCGTACCAAGTGATAGATTGCCCCCTGTCCTGGGTGTATCTGCCCAATGCCCGAAACGCTCTCCCCTGGATGGGCATGGGGAACCCCCCCCCCCCACGACCATAATAGAGGATAAAGCGGAAGATAATGAATGAATTAATTGATTAATTATCACCACTAGTACCACTCTGCAAATTAAGCAATGACATCACTAAGTGACAATTAAAGTACTTTTGTCTCTGAGGAGTCTGCAGCAGTGGACACCCCTGCGTTTGTGTGCATGCTTGTACGTGTATCGGTCAGCTGGGTGTGGTAGCTCAGTGGTCAGGGTGTTGGGCTATCAATCTGAAGGTTGGCGGTTCAAATCCCAGGTCCACTGAAGTTACCAGTGTGGGTCCTTGAGCAAGACCCTTAACCCTCATTGCTCCAGGATTACTGACCGACTACTGACCGTGGTGTCCTTGGTCCGTCTTATGCCATGTTGTATTGTCCCGTGTTTGTAACAGATGTCCAGGTGAACAACAGTAAGCTGGTGATATTCATCGCCGCCGCGGTCGGGACGATGACCCTGATGGGGGTTATTTACTGCATCTACAACCAGTTCTACAGCACGCAGTCGTACACACACACGCAGCTGACCGATACAGGTACAAGCATGCACACAAACGCAGGGGTGTCCACTGCTGCTGACTCCTCAGAGAGAAAAGTACTTTAATAGTCACTTAGTGATGTCATCTCCTAATTTGCATAGTGGTACACCCTAAATAAATTTTTTGTTAATTAGCTAGATGGGCACGAGGTGAGTGTAACACTAGAAAAAGTCGTTAGGTTTGGCGCTGGTCGCTTTTTAAAAAAAAAAACTGATAAAGAGAAAAAAAAGTTGATTAATATTAAAAAAGTATATAAATAGAATAAATAAAATAGAATAAATAAAATGGTATATAAATAAAATAGTATATAAATAGAATAAAATAGAATCAGTAAAATATATAAATAGAATAAATAAAAAAGTATAAATACAATAGTGTATAAATAAAATGGTATAAATAAAATGGTATATAAATAAAATGGTATATAAATAGAATAAATAAAATAGTATAAATAAAATAGTATATAAATAAAATAGTATAAATAAAATGGTATATAAATAAAATGGTATATAAATAGAATAAATAAAATAGTATAAATAAAATGGTATATAAATAAAATAGTATAAATAAAATGGTATATAAATAAAATAAATACAATGGTATATAAAAAGAATAAATAAAATAGTATAAATAAAATGGTATATAAATAAAATAGTATAAATAAAATGGTATATAAATAAAATAAATAAAATGGTATATAAATAGAATAAATAAAATAGTATATAAATAGAATAAATAAAATAGTATAAATAAAATAGTGTATAAATAGAATAAAATAGTATAAATAAAAATAATATATAAACAGAATAAATAAAATAGTGTATAAAAAGAATCAATAAAATAGTATAAATAAAATGGTATATAAATAGAATGAATAAAATAGTATAAATAAAATAGTGTATAAATAGAATAAAATAGTATAAATAAAAATAATATATAAACAGAATAAATAAAATGGTATATAAATAGAATTATTTTATATTAATTATAAATAGAAGTCGGTTGTTATGTGGTAGAGTTACATGTTTAAACCTTTTCTTGTTCTCTCTGTCTGTCTCTCTCTTTCATTATTTCTCTCTCTCTCTTTCTTGATCTCTTTATCACCCTATCTCTCTCTCCCTCTCTCTCTCTGTCTCAGACTCGTCTCTGGACGTGACCTACTCGCCCCCCTCGGGTTTGGGAGGTTGTGCCAGGCAGGTGGAGGGCTGGATGACGAGAGGAGGGCGGGACAGGAATGAGAAAGAGAAAGGGGGAGGGAGTTACGGCTCTCTCTCGGATACCCCGTCCATAATCACTCTCCCGCCCGCTCTCTCGCCCCCTCCTCTCGCGTCCCCCTTTCCTCCTCCTCGTCCACCTTGTCCTGCACATCTTCGAACAATCTCTGCTCAGGAACTGCAGAAAAACTTCCTCTGACTTCTGACTGCTTCTGACTTGGGGGCATGTGGGGGCATGTGGGGGGGGGGGGGCAAAATAAAATCACGGGAGTTCATCTAGCACCTTAATCTGCGTTAGTGTTTATCACAACAATAAAATTTGAATAAGCCACCTCAATTGACTCTTCCTTCACAACAATTTCCTTTATACCTGCAAAATTAATTTAACATGGTTGCAAATAATAAGAAATATATAAAGTATAAATAGGTGGCTTAGTGGTTGGCATGTTCTCCTCTCAGCGCTAGGGATTCCTGGTTCGAATCCCGATCTGGGTGGGGTTTCCATGTCCTCCCCGTGTCCGTGTGGGTTTCCTCCGGGTTCTCCGGTTTCCTCCCACAGCCCAAAAACATGGATCAAGTCAATTGAGTTCTCCAGATTGCCCCATATAGAGTGTGTGTGTGTGAATGAGTGTGTGCCCAGCGATGGATTGGCGCCCTCTCCTGGGTGTATCTGCCCAGCGCCCGAAATGCTTTATTGAAACCAGGGGACAGTACGTCGTTAAATAAACATTATACTTTATATCCATCCATCCATTATCGTCCGCTTTATCCTCTAGTAGGGTCACGGGGGGGGGGGGGGGGGTTCCCCATGCCCATCCAGCGGAGAACATTTCAGGCGCTGGGCAGATACAGCCAGACAGGGCCACACACTCAGTCACACCTTTGAGTCAAATAAAATCATCCTAATTTCTGTTAATATCTTTTTGAAATGATGGGGCAATTAGGAGCATTCACCGTACCTCAAATCTAGGTTTTCGGATCTATGTGGACATGAGGAGAACATGCCGACCACTAAGCCACAGTGCCGACCATTTATTATTATTATTATTATTATTCATTCATTCATTATCTCCCACTTTTATCCTCTATTAGGGTCGCGGTGGGGTTCCCCATGCTCATCCAGGGGAGAACGTCTCGGGCGCTGGGCAGATAGACCCAGGACAGGGCGCCAATCCATCGCTGGGCACACACTCACTCAAACACACTCTATATGGGGCAGTTTTGAGAATTCAATTGACTTGATCCATGTTTTTGGACTGTGGGAGGAAACCGGAGAACCCGGAGGAAACCCACGCAGACACGGGGAGAACATGGAAACTCCACCCAGATGGGGATTCGAACCGGGAATCCCTAGCGCTGAGAGGAGAACGTGCCAACCACTAAGCCACCGTGCCGCCTATTATTATTATTATTATTATTATTATTGTATTCCACTATCATGGTGTTACAGGGTAGTGTGTGGGAGTGTAGTGCGCAGGTGCGGAGATACAAAATGGATTAGTGTGTGTGTGTGTGTGTGTGTGTGTGTGTGTGTGTGTGTGTGTGTGTGCCGGCCACAAGCGGTTCAGATAACAGTGCCGGCGGCAGCAGCAGAGGCTCAGGGTGCGTGAAGGATGGAGGTGCGACCAGACCGGTTTAAAGCAGAGACGGCCAAAGTTCTCGCCAGACTCCACCGGTAAGATCTACCTACCATAACACCCACACACACACACACACACCAACACACACACCAACACACACACACACCAACCAAGCATCCTCTAATCCTAATGGACTAATACCAAAGTCACAACTGTCGTTAGGCTCAAATTGGGTTTTAATTGCATGTCATTGATGGTGCTATCATGAGGAGAAGCATTAAAAGTGCTTTGAGTGTGTGTGTGTGTGTGTTTGTGTGTGTGTGTGTGTGTGTGTGTGTGTCTGGTCTGGCGTGCGAGTGTGTGCGCTCTCGCGCTCCACGGTAACCAGATTAGCATGACTTGAGTCCTATTTATAACGCCGTCTCGTGCGGCCGTGACATCACGCCCCACCTTCCACCGCTCCGGACTTAAGTAGTGGAGGAAGTTCCGGGGAACAGGACGGCTTAATGCTTACTCAGCGTTTAAACGGCTTTATTGATGTTCGCTTACTATAAATTAAGCTTTAGATGATTTATCGATGGACTGTATCGCTTCCGGGCCTCCAATCCGTACTTTAATCGTCAAATCCGGGCGGATTTCGGACGGATGAGTGAGAGGATGAGGGTGAGGCTGAGGCTGAGGGCGGAAGCCAAAATTAGAATGGATGTTAATAATTCATGATCGATCTTTAATCGATATCGGAGCGCTCCCCTGTCCAACGCCTCGTACGCTCCTGCTGCCAGAGTGTGAGGTCTACGTTTTAAAGTCAATTAAAATCCCATTTGGGTGGATGGTTTAGTGCCGCTACGTCACATGACTTCGACTATAGCAGCTAAATACACACGTAGGAACTACAGAGCTGGGGATCCGGGTTCGGATCCCCATTTGGGTGCCGTTTGCATTAGGGGTGAGCTGCAATATTCGACGATTCGATTCGGAGAACCGTAGTCGACTACGAACCTCATAGTCCAATGTAGCATTTTGACCACACGGGGGCGCCCATGGCTGCTGCTAAGCATTAGTTTTTCCATGAAATGTCTTTGTTTTGGTTATATATATAGCCTTTTGTCAAATAAAATCATCCTAATTTCTGTTAATTCGGAGAACCGTAGTCGACTACGAACCTCATAGTCCAATGTAGCATTTTGACCACACGGGGGCGCCCATGGCTGCTGCTAAGCATTAGTTTTTCCATGAAATGTCTTTGTTTTGGTTATATATATAGCCTTTTGTCAAATAAAATCATCCTAATTTCTGTTAATTCGGAGAACCGTAGTCGACTATGAACCTCATAGTCGAATGTACCATTTTGACCACACGGGGGCGCCCATGGCTGCTGCTAAGCATTAGTTTTTCCATGAAATGTCTTTGTTTTGGTTATATATATATAGCCTTTTGTCAAATAAAATCATCCTAATTTCTGTTCATATCTTTTTGAAATGATGTGTGCACTTTAACAATAGGCTACACATTAATAAAGCTCCCCCTGCAGTTAGTTGCACATTCCAAAAGCTCTAGAAAAACAAGTAAAATATAAAAAAAATATATATATTTTTTAAAAAACCACGCTTATAGCGCCATCTTGTGGTGAAATTTTAACTGATTCGACTATCAGTCGACTATAGGGGAAAATCTGACGAATCAGATTCGACTATGAAAATCCTTAGTTGAAGACACCCCTAGTTTCCATGTTCCATGTCCTCCCCGTGTCCGCGTGGGTTTCCTCCGGGTTCTCCGGTTTCCTCCCACAGTCCAGAAACATGGATTCAAGGTCAATTGAATGCTCCAAATTCCATATAGAGTGTGTCTGTGTGAGTGAGTGTGTGCCCAGTGATAGATTGGCACCCTGACTTAACATTCTCCCCTGGATGGGCATGGGGAACCCCCCCCCCCATGACCCTAGTAGAGGATTAACTGAAAAATAATTAATAATTAAGGTGGACAATAATTTGTGATCATAACCAAAATGATTAACACATCCATCCATTATCTTCTGCTTTATCCTATATTAGGGTCGTGGGGGGGGGGGGGGGTTCTCCATGCCCATCCAGGGGAGAACGTTTCAGGCACTGGGCAGCTACACCCAAGACAGGGCGCCAATCTATCACTGGACACACACTCACTCACACAAACACACTATATAGGGGGCAATTTAGAGAATTGAAATTCATATTTTTGGACTGAATGGAAACCGGAGAACCCGGAGGAAACCCACACGGACACGGGGAGAACATGCTAACCTCTACGCCACCGTGTCATTTAAAGAGCACGGTTTTAATAATAATAATAATAATAATAATAATAACTATATAATAATAATAATAATAATAATAATAATAATAATAACTATATAATAATAATAATAATAATAATAATAACTATATAATAATAATAATAATAATAACTATATAATAATAATAATAATAATAACTCGTCAGTCTTCTTCTATCTGATTGGTTGGTCAGCGTGTTGGAGAAGCGTCAGGAGGAGGATGCCGGGATCGAGCTGTGCGATGGAGGGAAGAGGGTGGAGGAGAAGGAGGAGCCCGTCATCGACTGTACGTGTTTCGGGTTGCCCCGCCGCTACATCATGGCCATCCTGTGCGGTCTGGGCTTCTGCATTTCGTTCGGCATCCGCTGCAACCTGGGCGTGGCTGTAGTGAGCATGGTGAACAACCAAACCAGCTACAAAGGAAACAAGGCCTTCACCGTGGTGAGCCTCTCTCTCATGATGTCCCGCATTCGGAGTCCCGATGGGAAGCACGTCAACATCCTCACTCTTTGTGGATTGTGTCTCATCAGAAAGCTCAGTTCCTGTGGGATCCCGAGACGGTGGGGTTGATCCACGGCTCGTTTTTCTGGGGTTACATTGTCACTCAGATCCCCGGAGGATTTATTTGCCAGAAATTTGCAGCTAACAGGTCGGTGTCAGCGATTTCCCCAAAAAAAAAAAAAAAAGAGTGGAAAGATACTTAAATAATAAAGTTATTCAAGTAAAACACACCCACACCCATAAAAAATGTTCGGGTCCTTAAATCTGATTGGCTGAGCTGTTGGTCCCGCCGTGACGTTATTGACAATAACACACATTCGTATCAGTGTGTGATATACAATGCGTTATATTCCCGATGTTTTTAGAACCTGCGTTCTATAATTTGGCCACTAGACGGCAGTATTTGATCGTTAGCCCCCCTTTCCCCCCGACCCTAGTAGAGGATTAAGCTGAATATAATGAATAAATTAATAAAATATGATGTATTGTAGGCGGCACGGTGGCTTAGTGGTTGGCACGTTCGCCTCTCAGTGCTAGGGATTCCCGATGTTCTCCCCGTGTCCGCGTGGGTTTCCTCCGGGTTCTCCGCTTTCCTCCCACAGTCCAAAAACATGGATCAAGTCAATTGAGTTTTCCAAATTGCCCCCTATAGAGTGTGTCTGTGTGAGTGAGTGTGTGCCCAGCGATAGATTGGCGCCCTGTCCTGGGTGTATCTGCCCGGGGCCCGGGACGTTCTCCCTGGATGGGCATGGGGAACCCCACCGCGACCCTAATAGAGGATTAAGCTGAATATAATGAATAAATTAATAAAATATAATGTATTGTAGGGCGGCACGGTGGCTTAGTGGTTGGCATGTTCGTCTCTCACCACTAGGGATTCCCAGTTCGAATCCCGATCTGGGTGGAGTTTCCATGTTCTCCCCGTGTCCGCGTGGGTTTCCTCCGGGTTCTCCGCTTTCCTCCCACAGTCCAAAAACATGGATCAAGTCAATTGAGTTCTCCAAATTGCCCCATATAGAGTATGTTTGTGTATGTGAGTGTGTGTCCAGTGATAGATTGGCGCCCTGTCCTGGGTGTATCTGCCCGGCGCCCGGGACGTTCTCCCTGGATGGGCATGGGGAACCCCCACCCCGACCCTATTAGAGGATTAAGTGAAATATAATGAATAAATTAATAAAATATGATGTATTGTTTTTAGGGGTGAGCTGCAATATCCGCTGATTCGACGATTCGATTCGGAGAACCGTAGTCGACTATGAACCTTATAGTCGAATGTACCATTTTGACCACATGGGGGCGCCCATGGCTGCTGCTAAGCATTAGTTTTTCCATGAAATGTCTTTGTTTTCGTTATATATATAGCCTTTTGTCAAATAAAACTCATTGATCTGAGTGTTTTAGGTTTTTCCTTTGAAGTGGAAAAAATTCCAGAACGGGGATCCCATTTACGGTGCTCTAGAAAAACAAGTAAAATATTAAAAAAAAATCTTCTTTAAAAACCACGCTTATAGCGCCATCTTGTGGTGAAATTTTAACTGATTCGACTATCAGTCGACTATAGGGAAAATCTGACGAATCAGATTCGACTATGAAAATCCTTAGTTGAAGACACCCCTAATTGTTTTGTTAAAATGTCGATTGTTGTCAGTTTGACTGCATTAATAAACGTGGGAATGTTTATTGCGTGTTACGTTGTGTGTTGCAGGGTGTTTGGGTTTGCGATTGTTGCCACATCGACGCTGAACATGCTCATTCCGTCTGCGGCGCGGGTTCATTACGGATGTGTGATAATGGTGAGAGTCCTGCAGGGCCTCGTCGAGGTAAACAACTTTTTTCTGGTTATACACAACATGCCCTCAGCCTATCCCGGCCCGACCATGCTAACGCAGCTCCTCTACAGCTGGTTCAGACCTCTGCAGCCCAAGTGAAGTCATGTGACTCCACCTCTCCTCTCTCGCCATTGGCTCCCAGTACAAGACTCTGACCTACGGGACAACCTCTGGATCTGCCCCCTCTTTCCCCAAATCCACTCCGACTCGTCCACTGGACCCTAGTGTTGAACGTCAACCTCAGTTGACGTTCTGATAAATGGTAGATCAATCTTCCCAACAGGCGGCTTAGTGGTTGGCACGTTCTCCTCTCAGCGCTAGGGATTCCCGCTTCGAATCCCCATCTGGGTGGAGTTTCCATGTCCTCCCCGTGTCCGCGTGGGTTTCCTCCGGGTTCTCCGGTTTCCTCCCACAGTCCAAAAACATGGATCAAGTCGATTGAGTTCTCCAAAATTGCCCCATATAGAGTGTGTCTGTGTGAGTGAGTGAGTGTGTGCCCAGAGATAGATTGGCGCCCTGTCCTGGGTGTATCTGCCCAGCGCCCGAAACGTTCTCCCCTGGATGGGCATGGGGAACCCCCACCCCGACCCTATTAGAGGATTAAGTGGAATATAATGAATAAATTAATCGAGTCAGTTGAGTTCTCCAAATTGCCCCTAAAGAGTACGTTTGTGTGGGTGGGTGTGTGCCCAGCGATAGATTGGCGCCCTGTCCTGGGTGTATTGTCCTGTCCAAGTCAATTGAGTTCTCCAAATTGCCCCATATAGAGCGTGTCTGTGTGAGTGAGTGTGTGCCCAGCGATAGATTGGCACCCTGTCCTGGGTGTATCTGCCCAGTGCCTGAAACGTTCTCCCCTGGATGGACATGGGGAACCCCCCCCCCCCAACTCTGTCCGTAAGGCGGAGTCACATGTCCTCCACAAACACTTGCTATTAAAATCTACTGGGATTCTGTAGGGAACCCTGTGTTCTTACCCCAATCGAGTAACCTGTGTTAAATGGGCAGGCCAATCATTGGCAGCCAGCTTGCCCCATCTCCCTTGGCACCCAAGACCCATCCACACATGCAAGATGTACGTCCTGATGCAGCGGCAGGCTGTGTTGAGTGATTATGGTTTTCTAAAGTACTCTCTAGCCCCCTTGACCCTATCATGGCAGCATAACAGGCTACAATATGTTTGTCCTGGGGTATTAAAGGTCATGCAGTGGTTATATTTTTATGCACATTGTCTTAGATTTGGTAAACCATGCCCCGACCTTGCTTGCACGCAGCCCTCGTCATGACGTCCCTGTAAACGAGTTAAAATGCTAATTGTGAAATCTTAATTCGTCTCGGTTTCAGAATGACATACGTTTTTTCTTTGTCCTTTAATTCAATTTGTATTGCATTGTAAGAAAGTGTTCCGAACTGGAAACAGGATGTTATTTATGAATTGCACTATGCCAGCAGTTAATTCCCTCGGCTCCTTTTTTTTTTTTTGTGTGTGTGTGTGAAGGGTGTGTCTTACCCAGCATGCCATGGGATCTGGGCTAAATGGGCGCCACCTCTGGAAAGGAGTCGGTTGGCTACGACAGCTTTCTGTGGTGAGATAACGGTTTTAAAACTTGGGAATGAACGTACTGACAGTGAGTTAGTGAAAATTTGAACATGAGGTAAAACCAACCTTTGCGAGGTTAATGTGAACACAACTTTATTAATATTAAAATTATTACTGTTAAAAAAGCACTTTAAAAAGTACAGATGAAACTAAGTGCTGTGTTTGTGTGTGTATGTATATGTATGTGTGTATATATATATATGTGTGTGTGTATGTATGTATATATATATATATATATATATATATATTAGGGGTGTCTTCAACTAAAGATTTTCATAGTCGAATCTGATTCGTCAGATTTTCCCTATAGTCGACTGATAGTCGAATCAGTTAAAATTTCACCACAAGATAGCGCTATAAGCGTGGTTTTAAAAAAATCATTATGATGATTTTATTTGACAAAAGTCTATATATATAACCAAAACAAAGCCATTTCATGGAAAAACTAATGCTTAGCAGCAGCCATGGGCACCCCCATGTGGTCAAAATGGTACATTCGACTATGAGGTAGTCGACTACGGTTCTCCGAATCGAATCGTCAAATCAGCGAATATTGCAGCTCACCCTTAATATATATATATATATATATATATATATATATATATATATATATATATATATATATATATGTATGTGGGCGGCTTGGTGGCTTAGTGGTTGGCATGTTCTCCTCTCAGCGCTAGGGATTCCCGGTTCGAATCCCCATCTGGGTGGAGTTTCCATGTTCTCCCCGTGTCCGCGTGGGTTTCCTCCGGGTTCTCCGGTTTCCTCCCACAGTCCAAAAACATGGATCAAGTCAATTGAATTCTCCAAAAAAAAAAAATTGCCCCATATAGAGTGTGTTTGTGTGAGTGAGTGTGTGCCCAGCAATGAATTGGCGCCCTGTCCTGGGTGTATCTGCCCAGCGCCCGAAATGTTCTCCCCTGGATGGTCATGGGGAACCCCCCCGCGACCCTAATAGAGGATAAAGCGGGAGATAATGAATGAATGAATGAATGTGTGTGTGTGTATACTATATGTCCGTGTGGATTATCTTTTACCTTCCACAGTCCAAAAATATGGATTCAAGGTGAATTGGCTGCTCTAATTGCCCTCTTCAATATTTCCCCTATATAGTGTGTGTGTGTGAGAGCGTTGGAGATGTTCATGGTTTCTCGTTGGTTTCAGGTTCGTATGCTGGCGCTGTGATTGCGATGCCTTTAGCAGGAGTGTTGGTGCAGTACTCCGGCTGGGCCTCCGTCTTCTACGTTTACGGTGAGCGGAACACGGGTTCAAATGGGACTGATTAAGTTGGGGAAGTCAAAACGAGCATTATTAATGAGGTTAAGCTCAGATTAACTAAGCTCAGATTAATTGCAGTGTAACCTGTATGTCTTTAAGTTCCTCCGGTTTCCTTTGACAGCTTAAGAACGTTATAAGGTGAACTGCAATTCCTAATCTGCCCCGCCTGAATGTGTGTAAATGTGTTTTTGTGTCCACCCAACCTGGGTGGAGTGTCCATGTTGTCCCCGTGTCCATGTGGGTTTCCTCCGGGTTCTCCGGTGTCCCTCCACAGTCCAAAAACATGGATTCAAAGTAAATTCAATGTACCAAATTGCCCCATATAGAGTCTATACAGTGATAGATTGGTGCCCTGTCCTTGGTGTATCTGCCCAGCGCCCGAAACGTTCTGCCCTGGATGGACATGGAGAACCTGCGACCCTAGTAGAGGATGAAGCGGAAGATAAATGACTTCGCCCATCTGTTATTATTATCTAATTTAATAAAACGGGATATTCCAGTCCTTAAATCTGATTGGCTGAGCCCTCTAGCCGTGACATTATTTACAATAACGCACCCCTCTGAGCGTTCCGTCATTTGTATTTGATCTTTTGTCGGTTCTCGTCTTGGTTTAAATCTCCATTGAACTGTATTTTAAACTGCAGGAACGTTTGGGATCTGCTGGTATTTGTTTTGGATCCTGGTCTCCTACGAGAGTCCCGCCGCTCATCCAACCATCACCCCCGAGGAGAGGAAATACATCGAGGACGCCATCGGAGAGTCTGCCACGCTGCTCAACCCCCTGATGGTACCAACAGTTATGAATGTGGCTTTAGATCCTCAGATCTTCTGGTGATGGTTGGGTGACGTACCTTTGTCTTTCCTTCTGTAGAAGTTCAACACCCCCTGGAAGAAGTTCTTCACCTCCATGCCGGTTTACGCCATCATCGTCGCAAACTTTTGCCGCAGCTGGACCTTCTACCTGTTGCTCATTAGCCAACCAGCTTATTTTAAAGAGGTCTTCGGCTTTGAGATCAGCAAGGTGAGGAACCCAAGGAACCAAGGACCTGGTTCGATTCCTTCTCCCAACAAGTACTATGTCTGAAGTTCCCTTGGACCAGTGTGTGACACCCTGCAGAGACAACCAATTTTGTGTTCACGACATAGTTCTTTTGGTCATTACCCAAAGCTCCTGACCATAGGTCAGGGTAGGAACGTAGATCGACTGGTAAATCTGGCAGAAGGACTCGAACCAAGGAACCAACCTTGCGACCCAAAGGTTCCTGGTTCGATTCCTTCTCCCAATAGGTACTAACCAGCGTGTGACACCCTGCGGAGAAAACTCATAAGTCAGGGTAGGAACGTAGATCTACTGCAAATCTGGGAGAAGGAATTGAACCAAGGAACCTTGCGACCAACCAACCTTGCGACCCGAAGGTTCCTGGTTCGATTCCTTCTCCCAACTACTATGTCTGAAATGCCCTTGGACGTGACACCCTGCAGAGAAAACCCATTTCAGCTCATGACCATAGGTCAGGGTAGGAACATAGATCGGCTGGTAAATCTGGGAGAAGGAATCGAACCAAGGAACCTCGCGACCAACCAACCTTGCGACCCAAAGGTTCCTGGTTCGATTCCTTCTCCCAACTACTATGTCTGAAGTGCCCTTGGACGTGACGCCCTGCAGAGAAAACCCATTTTGGATCACCACTGGTTAGGTGTCGTGTCTAAGGGCACTTCAGACATAGTAGTTGGGAGAAGGGATGGAACCAAGGAACCAACTTTGCGACCTGAAGGTTCCTGGTTCGATTCCTTCTCTCAACTACTATGTCTGAAGTGCCCTTGGACGTGACACCCTGCAGAGAAAACCAATTTCAGCTCATGGCCATAGGTCAGGGTAGGAACGTAGATCTACTGTAAATCTGGGAGAAGGAATGGATCCAAGGAACCAACCTTGCGACCCGAAGGTTACTGGTTCGATTCCTTCTCCCAACTACTTTGTCTGAAGTGCCCTTGGACGTGACACCCTGCAGAGAAAACCCATTTTGTATTGACCTTGTTCTTTTGGTCATTGCACAGACCTCAAGACCATAGGTCAGGGTAGGAACGTAGATCGGCTGGTAAACCTGGGAGAAGGAAACGTGACACCTAACCAGTGTGTGACACCCTGCAGAGACAACCAATTTTGTGTTCACAACCTTGTTCTTTTGGACATTACCCAAAGCTCCTGACCATAGGTCAGGGAAGGAACATAGATCGAATGGTTAATCTGGAATCGAACCAAGGAATCAGGGTAGGAACGTAGATCGACTGTAAATCTGGGAGAAGGAATCGAACCAAGGAACCAACCTTGCGACCTGAAGGTTCCTGGCTCGATTCCTTCTCCCAACTACTTTTTGTATTTTTGTATTCACGCCCTTGTTCTTTTGGTCATTACAAAGAGCTCAAGACCGTAGGTCAGGGTAGGAACGTAGAACGACTGGTAAATCTGGGAGAAGGAATCGAACCAAGGAACCTTTGAAGACAACTACTATGTCTGAGGTGCCCTGGGACGTGACACCTAACCAGTTTGTGACACTCTGCAGAGACAACCAATTTTGTGTTCACGACCTTGATCTTTTGGTCATTACCCAAAGCTCCTGACCATAGTTCAGGGTAGGAACGTAGATCTACTGTAAAACTGGGAGAAGGAATGGAACCAAGGAACCAACTTTGCGACCAGAAGGTTCCTTTTTCGATTCCTTCTCCCAACTACTTTGTCTGAAGTGCGCTTGGACGTGACACCTAACCAGTGTGTGACAGAATTTGTATTCATGACCTTGTTCTTTTAGTCATTACCCAAAGCTCAAGACCATAGGTCAGGGTAGGAACGTAGAATGACTGGTAAATCTGGGAGAAGGACTCGAACCAAGGAACCAACCCTGCGACCCAAAGGTTCCTGGTTTGATTCCTTCTCCCAACTACTGTCTGAAGTGCCCTTGGACATGACACCTAACCAGTGGTGATCCAAAATGTGTTTTCTCTGCAGGGTGTCATGTCCAAGGGCACTTCAGTCATAGTAGTTGGGAGAAGCAAGGGAACCAAGGAACAAACCTTGCGACCCAAAGGTTCGCTGGTTCGATTCCTTCTCCCAACTAATATGTCTGAAGTACCCTTGGACGTGACACCCTGCAGTGAAAACCCATTTCAGCTCATGACCGTAGGTCAGGGTAGGAACGTAGAACGACTGGTAAATCTGGGAGAAGGAATCGAACCAAGGAACCAACCTTGCGACCCAAAGGTTCCTGGTTCGATTCCTTCTCCCAACTGCTTTGTCTGAAGTGCCCTTGGATGTGACACCCTGCAGAGAAAACCATTTTGGATCACCACTGGTTAGGTGTCGTGTCTAAGGGCACTTCAGACATAGTAGTTGGGAGAAGGAATGGAACCAAGGAACCAATTTTGCGACCTGATCGTTCCTGGTTCGATTCCTTCTCCCAACTACTTTGTCTGAAGTGCCCTTGGACATGACACCTAACCAGTGTGTGACAGAATTTGTATTCACATCCTTGTTCTTTTGGTCATTACCCAAAGCTCAAGACCATAGGTCAGGGTTAGAACCGTAGATCGTCTGGTAAATCGGGAACCGTATAGAGTCCTTGTGAACAAGTCCCCTAAAGAGCTACTTACACCCCTCCAGTCTTCATTTGTTACTCTGTAGCCTTCACTACGGCAGAGGACAGCTAAATCTGTACTGCCCGGCTCAGCGGCGGGCTGCGTATCGATCCTTCGGCAGTAAATCTCATCTTTACAGGAACTTAGAGCTCAAGTGTTGGATCAATAGTCACCAGACCCCCCAGTCTCACGTTCTGTGTCTTCTTCATGACTGAGGGAAAGACGGCGTTAGAGCTCCAATGAGAGACGAAGACCTGAAACGCCCAAATATCCAAAAATAGAACCGATCACAATGTTTCTGACGCAAAACCTTCGTTAGAAACGAAATCAGGACAAGAGGACAAGTTCTAATCATCGGTTCTGAAGGATCTGGAGGTGCCCATCCAGGGGAGAACATTTCGGGCACTGGGCCAATCTACAGTATCGCTGGACACACTCACGCGGACATACGCATACATTATGGGGCAATTTAGAGCATTCTAGGGTTAATTGCCCTTGAATCCATGTTTTTGGACTGTGGGAGGAAACTGGAGAACCCAGAGGAAGCCTACATGGACACGGGGAGAACATTGAATCCATGTTTGTGGACTGGGGGGGCAATCTCGAAAGGAACAAGTTAAAGCAGTCAATTTTTCTTGAATCCATGTTTTTGGACTGTGGGGCAATCTCGATAGAAGCAATTTAAAGCAGCCAATTCATCTTGAATCTATGTCTTTGGACTGTGGGGCAATCTCGAGAGGAGCAAGTTAAAGCAGCCAATTTACCTTGAATCCATGTTTTTGGACTGTGGGGCATTTTTAATAGGAGCAAGTTAAAGCAGTCAATTCACCTTGTATCCATGTTTTTGGACTGTGGGGCATTTTTAATAAGAGCAAGTTAAAGGAGCCAATTCACCTTGAATCCATGTTTTTGGACTGTGGGGCAATCTCGATAGGAGCAAGTTAAAGTAGTCAATTCACCTTGAATCCATGTTTTTGGACTGTGGGGCCTTTTTAATATGAGCAAGTTAAAGCAGCCAATTCCGCTTGAATCCATGTCTTTGGACTGTGGGGCAATCTCGATAGGAGCAAGTTAAAGCAGCCAATTCACCTTGAATCCATGTTTTTGGACTGAGGGTCAATCTCGATAGGAACAATTTAAAGCAGTCAATTCATATTGAATCCATGTCTTTGGACTGGGGCAATCTCGATAGGAGCAATTTAAAGCAGTCAATTCACCTTGAATCCTTGTTTTTGGACTGTGGGGCAATTTTAATAGGAGCAATTTAAAGCAGCCAATTCACCTTGAATCCATGTTTTTGGACTGAGGGTCAATCTCGATAGGAACAATTTAAAGCAGTCAATTCACATTGAATCCATGTCTTTGGACTGGGGCAATCTCGATAGGAGCAATTTAAAGCAGTCAATTCACCTTGAATCCATGTTTTTGGACTGTGGGGCAATTTTAGGAGTGTTAACAACATGTTCTTGTTTCCCGCAGGTTGGAATGCTCTCGGCCCTCCCTCACTTGGTGATGACCATCGTCGTTCCCATCGGCGGGCAGTTGGCCGATTATTTACGCTCCAACAACATCATGAGCACGACCAACGTACGCAAGGTTATGAACTGTGGAGGTGTGTGAGGGGCGGGGCCTATGACGCACCTCATCATAACGCATCTCATTATTTGGGAGGGCGGCTGGGGGGTGGGACACCCCAAGGACAGAGCTCCAATCCATCGCTGGGTTCACTAACTCCCACACACTATATAGGGGCAATTCAGAGTGAGCAATTCACCTTGAATCCATGTTTTTTGGACTGTGGGAGGACACAATTTCCAACGTTGGTTCTCTGGTCTCCTCTCACAGTCCAAAAACATGGATTCAAGGTGAATTGGCTGCTTTAAATCACTCACGCTAAATTGCCCTGAGGGTGACATGGTGACTTAGTGGTTGGCATGTTCTCCTCTCAGTGCTGGGGATCCAGGTTCGAATCCCAATCTGGGTGGAGTTTGCACGTTCTCCCCATGTCCGCATGAATTTCCTCTCACAGTCCAAAAACATGGATTCAAGGTGAATTGACTTCTATAAATCACTCCTAGCTAAATTGCCCTGTGGGTGACATGGCGACTTAGTGGTGAGCATGTTCTCCTCTCAGTCCTGGAGATCCAGAGTCGAATCCCGGTCTGGGTGGAGTTTGCATGTTCTCCCCGTGTCCATGTGGGTTTCCTCCGGGTTCTCCGGTTTCCTCCCACAGTCTAAAAACATGGATTCAAGGTGAATGGGCTGCTTTAAATCACTCACGCTAAATTGCCCTGAGGGTGACATGGTGACTTAGTGGTGAGCCTGTTCTCCTCTCAGTCCTGGAGATCCAGAGTCGAATCCCGGTCTGGGTGGAGTTTGCATGTTCTCCCCGTGTCCATGTGGGTTTCCTCCGGGTTCTCCGGTTTCCTCCCACAGTCTAAAAACATGGATTCAAGGTGAATGGGCTGCTTTAAATCACTCACGCTAAATTGCCCTGAGGGTGACATGGTGACTTAGTGGTGAGCCTGTTCTCCTCTCAGTCCTGGAGATCCAGAGTCGAATCCCGGTCTGGGTGGAGTTTGCATGTTCTCCCCGTGTCCATGTGGGTTTCCTCCGGGTTCTCCGGTTTCCTCCCCCAGTCCAAAAACATGGATTCAAGGGGAATTGGCTGCTTTAAATCACTCCTAGCTAAATTGCCCTGAGGGTGACATGGTGACTTAGTGGTGAGCCTGTTCTCCTCTCAGTCCTGGAGATCCAATTTCAAATCCCAATCTGGGTTGAGTTACCATCTTCTCCCCATGTCCATGTGGGTTTCCTCCGGGTTCTCCAGTTTCCTCCCCCAGTCCAAAAACATGGATTCAAGGTGAATGGGCTGCTTTAAATCACTCACGCTAAATTGCCCTGAGGGTGTCATGGTGACTTAGTGGTGAGCCTGTTCTCCTCTCAGTCCTGGAGATCCAATTTCAAATCCCAATCTGGGTTGAGTTACCATCTTCTCCCCATGTCCATGTGGGTTTCCTCCGGGCTCTCCGGTTTTCTCCCCCAGTCCAAAAACATGGATTCAAGGTGATTTTGGCTGCTCTTAATTGCCCCTATTTTAATATAGTGTGTGTGTGTGTTACAGGGTTTGGACTAGAGGCCACATTCCTGTTGGTGGTTGGATTTTCTCATTCTAAAGGGGTAGCTATCTCGTTCCTGGTGCTCGCTGTGGGCTTCAGTGGCTTTGCTATCTCAGGTAAGCTTCAGGTCGGGTTGTCGGTTGTTGACCAACCGTCCAGAGAACCGATGACCAATCCGACATGTAGAACGTGTGTGATGTGTAGGGCATAATATATGGTGTGTGTGTTTGTATGCTGTATAAAATATAATATATCTTTAATTATATCAAATATAATTCTTGTGGCTTAGTGGTCAGCACGTTCGCCTCTCAGCGCTAGGGATTCCTGGTTCGACTCCCACTCTGGGTGGAGTTTCCATGTTCTCCCCGTGTCCGCGTGGGTTTCCTCCGGGTTCTCCGGTTTCCTCCCACTGTCCAAAAACATGGAGCAAGTCAATTGAGTTCTCCAAATTGCCCCATATAGAGTGTGTCTGTGTGAGTGAGTGTGTGCCCAGCGATGGATTGGCGCCCTGTCCTGGGTGTATCTGCCCAGCGCCCGAGATGTTCTCCCCTGGATGGGCATGGGGAACCCCCCCGCGACCCTAATAGAGGATAAAGCGGGAGATAATGAATGAATGAATTAATAATTCTTGTAAGGGGTGGCACTGTGGCTTAGTGGTTGGCATGTTCTCCTCTCAGCGCTAGGGATTCCCGCTTCGAATCCCCATCTGGGTGGAGTTTCCATGTTCTCCCCGTGTCCGCGTGGGTTTCCTCCGGGTTCTCCGGTTTCCTCCCACAGTCCAAAAACATGGAGCAAGTCAATTGAATTCTCCAAATTGCCCCATATAGAGTGTGTCTGTGTGAGTGAGTGTGTGCCCAGCTACTGATTGGCGCCCTGTCCTGGGTGTATCTGCCCAGCGCCCGAAACGTTCTCCCCTGGATGGGCATGGGGAACCACCCCCCCCACCGCGACCCTAATAGAGGATAAAGCGGAAGATAATGAAGGAATGAATGAATGAATGAATGGAAGTGTTTCATAAAAGTGTTAAGGTGCTCGAGGTTGTGTATTATTACTAATAAATCACAGCTGTACGTGTCAGGCCTAATAACACCTCGTTCCCGTGATTTATTCCCAATAATGCCACGCCCTCTGGTACCGTATTGTTTTAACGCTGTTGTTTATGTAGGGTTAATGTACAGGGTGTGCAGGATGTTTAATTATTGTGTTGTGTTTTCCTCGTTAGGTTTTAATGTCAATCATTTGGACATCGCTCCTCGTTATGCCAGCATCCTGATGGGTATCTCTAATGGAGTGGGTACTTTATCAGGCATGGTGTGTCCTCTTATAGTTGGAGCCATGACAAAGAACAAGGTTTGGTTTACACACATAAACACACACTGTATATTAATATCTAATATATAACGCAATTTTATTTATACTGCATTTTAAGCTCAGACTATTCAAAACGGACCAAAAATGGGCGTGGCCGGGTGTGTGGGGGCATATGTAAATACAGATTATTTAGAGTCGGGGGAAAAATGGGCATGGCCCAGTGACCAGTGCCTATCCCATAACAGATGCACAAGCCGTGGTCACTTGGCCACGCCCAATTTTATTTGCCCCATATTATCCTCTATTAGGATCGTGTGTGGGGGGTTCCCCATGCCCATCCAGGGGAGAACGTTTCGGGCGCTGGGCAGATACACCCAGGACAGCACGCCAATCTATCGCTGGGCACACACTCACTCACACAAACACACTCTATATGGGGCAATTTGGAGAACTCAATTGACGTGATCCATGTTTTTGGACTGTGGGAGGAAAGCGGAGAACCCGGAGGAAACCCACGCGGACACGGGGAGAACATGGAAACTCCACCCAGATGGGGATTCGAAGCGGGAATCCCTAGCGCTGAGAGGAGAACATGCCAACCACTAAGCCACCTCCATCCTTCCGTTATCTTCCGCTTTATCCTATATTAGGGTCGCGGTGGGGTTCCCCATGCCCATCCAGGGGAGAACGTCTCGGGCGCTGGGCAGATAGACCCAGGACAGGACGCCAATCTATCGCTGGGCACACACTCACTCACACACACACACTCTATATGGGGCAATTTGGAGACCTCAATTGACGTGATCCATGTTGTTGGACTGTGGGAGCAAACCCACGGGGAGAACATGGAAACTCCACCCAGATTGGGATTCCAACCGGGAATCCCTAGTGCTGAGAGGAGAACGTGCCAACCACTAAGCGGAAGATAATGGATGGATGGACGGAAAACACAAAGCGTTCAATTCTTTATTATAAAACGGCTAGTCCCCGTCCCTAAATCTGATTGGCTGGGCCGTTTGTCCAGCCGTCCAGACGTTATTAACAATAACGCACACCTCTGAGCGCTGCATATGTCTATACAATACATTATTTTATAGACTGCGTCCACGTCTTCATGGTAATCTATATTTCTCTCGACATACAGCGTCTCTCCATCTGTCTCGTCCTCATGTATCTTTTGTAGCTTGTCCCTTTTTTGGTCGCTCATGGTCCCTTTGTCATGTCTCTCTCTCATTATTTGTCTCTCGCTCTCGCCGTCTCTCTTTTACTTTCTCATACGGTGTCTTTGGCATTCTAATCTCCCCGTTGAAGTCTCTCTGTCCCTCTCTCGCTCTGTCTCTCTCTCGTATCGCCGTCTCCCACCGTAGACGCGAGAGGAGTGGCAGTATGTCTTCCTCATTGCATCCTTGGTCCATTACGGTGGCGTTATCTTCTATGGTTTGTACCTTCATTCATTCTCCCATCTCCCATTTCACCTTTAATGAGGCATCGGCCAGCGGACGATGTCACCGCGAGGTTGACGGCCTCGCATGTCCCGCAGGTCTCTTCGCCTCCGGGGAGAAACAGGATTGGGCGGAGCCTGAAAAGACCAGCGAGGAGAAGTGCGGCATACTGGACGAGGACGAGTTAGCCAACGAGACCGAAGAGCTGTACAGGACGGGGGGCGGCGGCGGGGGCGGCGGCGGCTACGGGGCCACCGCCCAGTCATGTGACCCCAACAGGGCCGAACCCGGGGCGACGGAAAATAACTGGGTCTCCGACTGGGACAAAAAGGACGAGTACGTGCAGCCGGCCGGAACGAACAGCTACCTGTACGGAGGCGAGGACGAGAGGAAGCTCGCGTCGTGAGCGAGGGACGTGAGGACGGAGGTACCATACGAAAAAAAAAAAAAAAAACCCAAAAAACCAAAGAGACTTTTGAACTTTTGTCATGTTCTCCTGATATTTAAATATAGACTCTGGCGATAGAAATTGAAATAGCTCTTTCTACATAGTTTACGAAGGTCACATGACTTAGTTTATACACCACATAGCGTTAGGGCTAGCTAAAAAAACATTAGCGTGGCGATGCGTGTGAGTGTTCACAAGACGGTCATTGAGACGTTCTCCCTTTAGGGTGCGCTGTAGCGTTCTGCATGCTATCGTAAGTTCGTCATCACTTGGATCGTCACATCAATTGTCACATTAACTGTTCATTAAATTTGATGTAGCTGAATGACGTCACTTCTGGAAATTCTTTGGCGGTGGAACCTTAGCACCTTAGCTGTAAACACCTTTAAGCATGCCAGGCTAAGTGTAGCTCCGTTTGGAGGCGGAGCTTGGAGCGGGGAGGGGAAACCATCCGTCCATCCATCCATCCATTATCTTCCACTTTATTCTCTATTATGGTCATGGGGGGGGGGGGGGGGGTGGCGCCGGGAAGATACACCCAGGAGAGGGCGCCAATCTATCACACTCTATATGGGGCAATTTGGATCATTCAATTGACCTTGGTCCATCTTTTTGGACTGTGGGAGGAAACCGGAGAACCCGGAGGAAACTCACAGGGAGAACATGGACACTACACCCAGATTGGGATTCGAACCAGGAGGGGGGGGTGCCCATCCAGGGGAGAACGTTTGGGGTGCTGGGAAGATGCACCCAGGAGAGGGCGCCAATCTATCACTGGGCACACACACTCTATATGGGGCAATTTGGATCATTCAATTGACCTTGATCCATATTTTTGGACTGTGGGAGGAAACCGGAGGAAACTCACAGAGAGAACATGGACACTCCACCCAGATTGGGATTCGAACCAGGAGGGGGGGGGGGTGCCCATCCAGGGGAGAACGTTTGGGGTGCTGGGAAGATACACCCAGGACAGGGCGCCAATCTATCACTGGGCACACACACTCTATATGGGGCAATTTGGATGATTCAATTGACCTTGGTCCATCTTTTTGGACTGTGGGAGGAAACCGGAGAACCCAGAGGAAACCCATGCAGACATGGGGAGAACATGGACACTACACCCAGATTGGGATTCGAACCAGGATTGGGGGTTCCCCATGCCCATCCGGGGGGAACGTTTGGGGCGCTGGGAAGATACACCCAGGAGAGGGCGCCAATCTATCACTGGGCACACACACTCTATATGGGGCAATTTGGAGAATTCAATTGACCTTGGTCCATCTTTTTGGACTGTGGGAGGAAACCGGAGAACCCAGAGGAAACCCATGCAGACACGGGGAGAACATGGACACTACACCCAGATTGGGATTTGAACCAGGATTGGGGGTTCCCCATGCCCATCCGGGGGGAACGTTTGGGGCGCTGGGAAGATACACCCAAGAGGGCGCCAATCTATCACTGGGCACACACACTCTATATGGGGCAATTTGGAGAATTCAATTGACCTTGGTCCATCTTTTTGGACTGTGGGAGGAAACCGGAGAACCCAGAGGAAACATGGACACTCCACCCAGATTGGGATTGGAACCAGTAATCCTTAGCGCTAAGGGGCAAATGTGCTAAGCCACAGTTCCGCCCGCGAGTGGAACCCATACCCGCAAATTCCATACACTGCTTCATTCAAACCAGCCGTGTGGGAGGAGCTTGGGTTCTCACTGGAGTGCGGAGGTTAGGTCCGTCTGCGTTTGGAACGTGCTAACGCTTAGTCAGCAGAATCATCCCCATCGCTACCCACAGCGCATTACAAACCTGCGTTTAAACATTTAAATATATTCATTCATTCATTATCTCCCGCTTTATCCTCTATTAGGTTCGCGGGGGGTTCCCCATGCCCATCCAGGGGAGAACATCTCGGGCGCTGGGCAGATACACCCAGGACAGGACGCCAATCCATCGCTGAGCCATTTAAATATATACAATTTTTTAATTAATATTTAAAAATTTGTCGAGAACTTTTATTAAATGCCTGAAACATCAGGTTCCACTACAGAACATGAGCACATCATGGATGGAGCACTTCACGTGGCTTCACTGTATCGGGTTTTTAAAGATTTTTTAATTATTATTATATCTAATTCTGTATCAGTGTTTTGCTGTATTGCGACATTTTGTGATATATATATATATATATACACGGTGGCTTAGTGGTTGGCATGTTCTCCTCTCAGCACTAGGGATTCCCGCATCGAATCCCCATCTGGTTGGAGTCTCCATGTTCTCCCCGTGTCCGCGTGGGTTTCCTCCGGGTTCTCCGGTTTCCTCCCACAGTCCAAAAACATGGATCAAGTCAATTGAGTTCTCCAAATTGCCCCATATAGAGTGTGTTTGAGTGTGTGAGTGTGTGTCCAGTGATAGATTGGCGCCCTCTCCTGGGTGTATCTGCCCAGCGCCCGAGACGTTCTCCCCTGGATGGGCATGGGGAACCCCCCCGCGACCCTAATAGAGGATAAAGCGGAAGATAATTAATTAATGAATATATATATATATAGACAGTGCTTAGTAGCGTATGAAGTGTTTATACGAGTGCGGGAAGGGTTTATAAAGCCTTGAACATATAAACAATACAATCATTATAGGAGGCAGCACGGTGGCTTAGTGGTTGGCATGTTCTCCTCTCAGCACTAGGGATTCCCGGTTCAAATCCCCATCTGGGTGGAGTTTCCATGTTCTCCCCGTGTCCGCGTGGGTTTCCTCCGGGTTCTCCGCTTTCCCCCCACAGTCCAAAAACATGGATCAAGTCAATTGAGTTCTCCAAATTGCCCCATATAGAGTGTGTCTGTGAGCCCAAAGATAGATTGGAGCCCTGTCCTGGGTGTATCTGCCCAGCGCCCAAAACGTCCCCCCTCCCCCCCCCCCCCGGGGATTCCCGGTTCGAATCCCCATCTGGGTGGAGTTTCCATGTCCTCCCCGTGTCCGCGTGGGTTTCCTCCGGGTTCTCCGGTTTCCTCCCACAGTCCAAAAACATGGATCAAGTCAATTGAGTTCTCCAAATTGCCCCATATAGAGTGTGTCTGTGAGCCCAAAGATAAATTGGAGCCCTGTCCTGGGTGTATCTGCCCAGCGCCCAAAACGTTCTCCCCTGGATGGGCATGGGGAGCCCCCCCCCCCCCCCCCCCCCCCGGGGGGATTCCTAGTTCGAATCCCCATCTGGGTGGAGTTTCCATGTTCTCCCCGTGTCCGCGTGGGTTTCCTCCGGGTTCTCCGGTTTCCTCCCACAGTCCAAAAACATGGATCAAGTCAATTGAGTTCTCCAAATTGCCCCATATAGAGTGTGTCTGTGTTGAGTGAGTGAGTGTGTGTCCAGCGATAGATCGGCGCCCTGTCCTGAGTGTATCTGCCCAGCGCCCGAAACGTTCTCCCCTGGATGGGCATGGGGAACCCCCTCCACCCCCACCCTGCGACCCTAATAGAGGATAAAGCGGAAGATAATGGATGGATGGACGATCATTAGAACACTGCTACATGGCGGGGACTCTGGAACGGAACCCACCGATATGTGATATGCTTGCGGAACGTCTGTCTCTGTGTGAGTGACTGTGCGTCCAGTGATAGATCGGCGTCCTGTCCAGCGCCCGTAACGTTCTCCCCGGGATGGACATGTGGAACCCCCCCCACGTGATTGAGGATTAAGCAGAAGGTAATGAATGAATGAATGAATGAATGAATATGACATTAAGGGTGGGGTAGCTCAGTGGTCAGGGTGTTGTAGGTTCAAATCCCAGGTCCAATGTGGGTTCCACAGGAGACACCGCATGTTCTAAGCACCTTGGTCGTCATCGTTAACGGTCAAGAAGAAAAGCCATGGTGATTTTATTATTTATTATTGTACAGTCTTCCAACTTACATTTATTATCTTTATGTCAGCAATAGTTTCTAGTAAGAAAAGAAACATTCAAAGCGTACTTGAAAGTTCCGACGTGCAGGAAGTGCAGAGCAGTTCGATCCAGCAAATTCTAGTGCAAATATCAACTGTAATAAAGATATGGTACCTCAACATCAACCACAATGGAGGAAGAACAGCGGAACGGGTGGAAACACAGGAAGGAAGCGATGGATAAATGAACACCTGACGGAATGAAGCGGATTAAATACGTGAGTGCGTAATGAGCGGCTGAATATGGAAATGATGCTGATTATCTACACTTTGTAAAATGCGTATGGAATTATGAATGAATACTGTACTTTATTAATGAATTGGAATTGGAAGCGTTTGCAATAACGGTGTGTGTGTGTCCACTCACCGGCCGGTTTATTAGGTACAGCTCATCTGTTGCTCGGCATGATGATCCGGACCCCCGCAGAGCAGGTGTTATTAGGGCGGTGGATGATGGTACGAGGGCATCAGAGCCCTGTGGGTTTTGACCGCTGTGTTAGGTCACACACCAAGAACATGTGGGTGCATCACTGCAGTACGGAGAGTCATCCACCACCATCATACCTCCTGTGTGGGGGTCCTGATCATCGGAGAACATACCAAAGTGGAGTATGTAGAGGAACTGAAGAGGTGTACCTAATGAAATGAGTGTGTGTATGTATATATATATGTATATGTATGTATGTAATGCGGAACGGTGGCTTAGTGGTTAGCACGTTCGCCTCTCAGCGCTAGGGATTCCCGGTTCGAATCCCCATCTGGGTGGAGTTTCCATGTTCTCCCCGTGTCTGCGTGGGTTTCCTCCGGGTTCTCCGGTTTCCTCCCACAGTCCAAAAACATGGAGCAAGTTAATTGAGTTCTCTAAATTGCCCTATATAGAGTGTGTTTGAGTGTGTGAGTGTGTGCCCAGCGATGGATTGGCGCCCTGTCCTGGGTCTATCTGCCCAGCGCCCGAGACGTTCTCCCCTGGATGGGCATGGGGAACCCCACCGCGACCCTAATAGAGGATAAAGCGGGAGATAATGAATGAATGAATGTATGTATGTATGTATGTGTGTGTGTGTGTATGTATATATATATATATATATATATATATATATATATATATATATATATATATATATATATATATATATATGGTGTGTGTGTGTGTATGTGTATATATATACATATATATGTTGTATGTGTGTATGTGTGTGTGTGTGTATATATATATATATATATATATATATATATATATTATATATATATATATATATATATATATATATATGGTTAAAGCGGAAGATGATATATCTGTGTATATATATATATATATATATATATATATGTGTGTGTGTGTGTGTGTATATATATATATCATATATATCATATATATATATACACACACATACATATATAAACTATTGTTTATATATGTATAAGTTGTTTATATATATTGTTTCTATATGTACTATTGAGCATAATGAAAACATGCTGTTTTATATAGATTTCCTCTCTGTATTAATCTCTTCTTTAAATGCTGACTGATGAGTAAAACGGCTGATCACTCATCATGTGCTTAACGTGTCTTTCTCCATGTTCTACGTTCTAGATCTATGGCTCATGTGCTCTGTAAGGTCTCGGTAAGGTCTCGGTAAGGTCTCGGTTGTTTACGGATCGGCACTTAGTTTTTCGTCACGAAAATATTTTTTAAAAAAGGTAAACATTCGGTTTTTAACGATGCTTTGCTCTATCATCTTCATAAAAACGATATTAATTTAATGCACATGGCCCGTTAGCCTGATACGCTCACCGTTAGGGTTATCGACGGGTTCTGAACTGTAAAAGATGGATTCCAATACGAAAACTATGACGTGGTTATTGTTTCTGTACGTGTCGTGGAGCCAGACATGATGTCATCATAAAAATATAGGTGGATATATATAAGTGCGTGACTAAAAACACGCTTCCAGTGTCATCTTTTGATTGTACTCAAGGTGCTATTGGATTTGTTCGAGGTAAACGAGGTAAAAAAAAAGTGGGCGTGGTCCATATCGGCAAATCACACTAATTATTTTACTGTGAACTCATTATGTCATCTTATTATCTTCTGATTTCTCCACTAGGGTTGAAGCGGAGAACGTTTCAGGCGGTGGGCAGACACTCCCGAAACTCACCGACGCACCTAATGGGGCAATTTGGAGCTTTTAATCAATTTTGTGGGAGGAAACCCATGGATTCCGGATTCCAACTTTGATCCCCGGCACCCGGAGGATATGCTAAGTCAGCAAACAGGTCACCCCCCGGTTCCGGCTTCATGTCTGGCTCCACAAGACGATTGTTATTAAGTGATATGATGCTTTATAACCCTTGGCGCATTACGCTTTCTTCTTCAGCTCCTCATACGGGTTGTCTTCAGTCTCTTTGCCGGCCGGTTTCTCACCCTCATCTGTCTTTGTTTCCTGAGGTTTCGCCTCAGCGGGACCCATACTGCCTCCCTGATCTTTAAGAGTGTGGTACACATCGCTCTGGGCCGTCTTTAGAGCCTCGTACCCTCCATCCCCCTCCGCCTTAACCTCACCGGTATCTTTAAGGGTGTTGTAGACGTCGGCCTGGGTCAGCTTGAGCGCCTCGTACGCCCCCTCCCCTTCGGCCTTCCCCTCTTTCGGATCTTTAAGGGTGTTGTAGACGTCGGCCTGGGTCAGCTTGAGCGCCTCGTACGCCCCCTCCCCTTCTGGACTCTTATCTTGACCTTCGAGCGTTTTATACACGTCAGATTGGGGACCCTGAAGGGTCTGGTATTCGCCTTCAGCCTGCCCTTTGTCCTTCAACGTTTGGTAAACCTTGGTCTCCTGGTTCTTCAGCTCCTCGTATTCTCCTTCGCCTTTCAACGCAATCGCCTCATAGCCACCATCCTCTCCATCTTTAATCTTCTTCCCCCCGGTTCTCTTTCTCATATAAAAAAATACACCCATGAAGACCAGTCCCAAGATTATTAGTAACAATATGAAGATTATCCAAATGGGGGAATGGGGCCTCTTTCCTAAAAGAGAAGAAACACAGTGTAAATAAAACAATATCCCATAAGACCATCCATCCATCCATTCAATCATTATCTTCCACTTTATCCTCTATTAGGGTCGTGGGGGGGGGGTCCCCATGCCCATCCAGGAGAGAACGTCTCGGGCGCTGGGCAGGTACACCCTGGATAGGGCTCCGATCTATCTTTGGGCTCACAGACACACTCTATATGGGGCACTTTGGAAAACTCAATTGACTTGATCCATGTTTTTGGACTGTGGGAGCAAACCGGAGAACCCGGAAGATACCCACGCAGACACGGGGTGGACATGGAAACTCCACCCCGATGGGGATTCGAACCGGGAATCCCTAGCGCTGAGAGGAGAACATGCCAACCACTAAGCCACCGTGCCGCCCTTCATAAGACCAATGCATATTTAATGTCTGTTGTTTACATAGCGAGGCGGCATAGCGAGTGGTTAGCACGTTCTCCTCTCAGCGCTAGGGATTCCCGGTTCGAATCCCCATCTGGGTGGAGTTTCCATGTTCTCCCCATGTCTGCGTGGGTTTCCTCCGGGTTCTCCGGTTTCCTCCCACAGTCCAAAAACATGGATCAAGTCAATTGAATTCTCAAAATTGCTCCATATAGAGTGTGTCTGTGTGAGTGAGTGTGTGCCCAGCGATGGATTGGCGCCCTGTCCTGGGTCTATCTGCCCAGCGCCCGAGACGTTCTCCCCTGGATGGGCATGGGGAACCCCCCCGCGACCCTAACAGAGGATAAAGCGGAAGATAATGAATGAATGTTTACATAGCTTACATAGATAGACTAATGGGAGGACTAAGGGTGGAGCTGCATGTACCTGGACCTGAATATAGACTGTTGCTGAAGCGAGAAACTCCAACGTTCATCCAATGTACTCTGCAGATGTAAGTGCCTGCTTCTTCTGGGTAGAGAATCTCCGCGTCATCTGTAATTAAAGTTTTGGACGCTCCTTCAATCTTGTACCACTGAAAGGACAGGTCATCTTCCTTTTCAGAGCACCCCTGGCAAGAACATTTGAGGTCGTCTTCTGACTCTTTCTCCAGTTTTGCAGTTGGAAGTCCGGCTAACAAACACACACAGAGACATCTTTTACATTTGTCTGCATCCCGCATTGTGTTTAGCTATCTGTCCGATTAAGCCTTACTTATGATCTTGACCACTTGCTTATCCGATTGAATATCCACGTGTAAGGCTGCGAGTTTTTCCAGATGTCTGTTGCTGTACGTAGCGCTACAGTAGTACGAGCCGCCGTCGGATGGACTGACCTTCTCGATGGTATAAAGGTTCTTCTCAGTAAAAACTGGTTCATTTCCCTTATAAAATTTCACGCTGTCCGCTTCGGTGCCCCAGACTTCACAGAGAAAGGACATCCTCTCGCCTACCAACCCGGGATCCAGAGGCTGCAGCATTACAAACTTCTCTGAGAGAGAGAGAGAGAGAGAGAGACAGAGAGAGAGACAGAGTCAATAAAGAGAAGAGTAAGACAAAGAGAGAGAAGAGAGTTGAAAAAGACAGAGAGAGAAACGAGAAAGACAAAGACAGTCAAGAAAGACAACGAGAGAGAGAGTCGAAAAAGACAGAGGCAAGAAAGACAAAAAGAGAGAGAGAAAAAGACAAAGACAGAGAGATGTGAAAAACGGAGAGAGAGAGAAGAAAAAGACAGAGAGACAGAGTCCAGAAAGACGAAGAGAGAGAGAGAGAGTCGAGAAAGACAGAGAAACAAGAAAGATAGAGACAGATTCAAGAAAGACAAAAAGAGAGAGAAACGAGAAGAAAAAGACAAGGAGAGAGAGACAGAGTTGAAAAAGACAAAGACAGAGAAACGAGAAAAATGGAGAGAGAGAAGAAAAAGACAGAGAGAGAGAGTCCAGAAAGACAAAGAGAGAGAGAGAGATTCCAGAAAGACAAAGATAAAAAGAGAGAGATAGTCCAGAAAGACAAAAAGATAGAGAAACGACAAGAAAAAGACAAGGAGAGAGAGACAGAGTTAAAAACGGAGAGAGAGAAGAAAAAGACAAAGAGACAGAGTCCAGAAAGACAAAGAGAGAGAGAGAGAGTCCAGAAAGACAAAGATAAAAAGAGAGAGAGAGAGAAAGACAAAGAGACAGAGTCCAGAAAGACAAAGAGAGAGAGAGAGAGTCCAGAAAGACAAAGATAAAAAGAGAGAGAGAGAGAAAGACAAAGAGAGAGAGTCCAGAAAGACAAAGACAGAGAGAGAGTCGAGAAAGACAGAGAAACAAGAAAGACAGAGACAGAGTCAAGAAAGCCAAAAAGAGAGAGAGAGAGAGAGAGAGTCGAGAAGAAAAAGACAAGGAGAGAGAGACAGAGTTGAAAAAGACAAAGACAGAGAAACGAGAAAAACGGAGAGAGAGAGAAGAAAAAGACAGAGAGACAGAGTCCAGAAAGACAAAAAGAGAGAGAGAGAGTCCAGAAAGACAAAGATAAAAAGAGAAAGAGAGTCCAGAAAGACAAAGAGAGAGAGAGTCCAGAAAGACAAAGAGAGAGAGAGAGACAGAGTCCAGAAAGACAAAGAGAGAGAGAGAGTCCAGAAAGACAAACAGAGAGACAGAGTACAGAAAGACAAAGAGAGAGACAGAGTCAAGAGAGTCAAGTAAGACAATGAGAGAGAGAGACAGAGTCAAGTAAGACAAAGAGAGAGAGAGAGAGAGACAATGTCCAGAAAGACAAAGAGAGAGAGAGAGAGAGTCCAGAAAGACAAAGAGAGAGAGAGAGAGTCCAGAAAGACAAAGAGAGAGAGAGAGAGAGACAGAGTCCAGAAAGACAGAGCGAGAGAGAGTCAAGTAAGACAAAGAGAGAGAGAGAGAGTTACAATACCTCTTATTAAATTCTAATAAGAAACTAAAGAGGTGCATTCTGATGAAAGTACGAGGGATTTCTGAGAGAGAGTTCACATATTTATCTCGTTCTGGGTTCTAGAGTGCAGTGAGTGTGGAGGTGGAGGACTGCAATATGTAAAGAGTGCTAAGTGGCTGTGGTTTCAGCTGCAGGGTGTCTCTGCAACTCTGCAACTCGAAAACAACACTCGAA